>AWWV01010340.1:0-133170 GCA_001974805.1 Corchorus capsularis
ACTAGGACGGTTCAGCCAAGGCGGAGCCTCCCCACTGGGGCGGCTTCGCCACGGCAGGCCGCCCCGGTGGGGCGGCTAGACCAAGTTTTTTTTTAAATAATAATTAACTTTTTTTTAAAAAATAGCCGAGCCGCCCCACCGAGACGGCCTGCCGTGGCGATCCGCCCCAGTGGGGCGGCCTTTTCATGGTGAAGCCGCCCTCTTGGGACGGCACGGGTCATCAGTTCTAAATTTCGTCAAAAATTGCATTTTTCTGAAATCGTCATTAAAATACGGCACGTTATCGTTCATTTTTCTTAAATCGTCATCAAAATACAACACGTTAACGCTATTCTACGTTTGTGATAGTTTCAAGATTAGAAAATGAAGCAAAGGACAAAAGCGTAAAAAAGCGTAAAAAATGGGACGGTGAATAGCAAAAATGGGGCGGTATTTAACAATCCAAATATTAATAAGGGATTTAAAAAATAAGGGCAAAGGAATTAACAACAAAAAAAAAAAGGCAAAGGAGAGGCACCACTGCAGAACGAGCGAAGAGAAAGATATATTTTGTCAGTTGAGCAAGGAACAGGAGCTTACATCAGTGCACATGCAACTTTTTACATGCAGTTAGAAACCAAAAAAAAGAATTGCCTTCCAACTGAAGTAACCAATACAAAAATCAGCAAAATCATGGGGTAGAGAGAGGAGGAGACTACTACAAATTTGATTTCCCATTCCATTTAGAATCTTCTCATCATCTTCTCTTTGCCTAAGCTTTACTTTTGTAACATTAATACTCCCAACCATGTGAAGGGTCGGTTCTTTCTTCTCTCTTTTTTTCCTCCTCAATTCTAGCCTTCTCTTTTGCTTTTCTTTCTTTCTTTTTTCAGATTTTTCCTTTTTTTTTTTTTTGCAATTCTTTCTCAATCCATTTGCAGACAGAGAAGAGAATAGAACAATATTATGAAAGAGAATGAAAAATCATTTTAGGTTAATTAATAACCATTCGGACCATATATGAGTTAGCCTTTGCTTCAAACACTCAAACACTCAATCCATCAAATCCACATTGCTTATAAGTAAGAGACTGTTTCCTTGGACTTATCACTATTGCACAATCCACTGATACCTGTCAAATGCCAACCCAATTTACTTGTTAATTCCAAGAGAAATAATTAGTAAAACAAAATGTCAAATTCCAACATAATGTAGGGGAAACATTATTGATGTAGTAATTTGTAACAATGGGAATCAAAATTTTCAGATAAACATGGTATGCCGATGCAATCCAGAAAAGGGAATCTTGAAATTTTTAAAGCATGTAAAGATCACATGACAATTATGATAATAATGAGATTAAGGTCAATGAACATGGGTCCTATAATGAGATGTACAAACAATCTTAAAAAGTTCAATCACATTTTAATACTACATTATAAATTATTGTAATTAAGACTACTTCATGGCTAAGAAATGAGATGGCAAGAAGAAACTACAAAAAAGATGTCTTAATGATCCAGCTAAATAAGAAAGTAATGGGGAAATATTCTCTTATCCCTATTTTCTTATAACTCTACTACTATAAGAAAGCCTAGTAAGCTAGCTAGTTTGAGATTTTCTCTCACTTTGAAAATTAGCCTCATGAATGGGGATAAAAATCCAGACAAGAAACGTCAAGCACAATTGAAATTTTAAAGTGGATTGATGTTAGAAATTTTGATCACAAAATGAATGATTCATGGTGGTGGATCCCACAATTGGCAGAGAGGATTAAAGTGGGTCTAAGAAATAGAGCCCACCGGTGACCAAAATTCACATGGTGAGATGAGAAACAAAACAATACTAGTACACAAGACTTTTTCATTTTTCCCTCTAACCCATAAATTTATCAACACAATTTTACGACATTCATTCTATCCTCTCAAGTCTTATGCCTACACATACACTACCAAACCCAAACACAAGCATGCTACAAAATTTAGAAATGCCCATGAAAGGCAAAGATTAAAAAAAGGGAAAGAATGATTCTGAAATTCTAGAAATGCCCATGTCCTAAAATTTCAAGCATGAATTATTCTTTTCACAGCAGTAAAAAATTTACAGACATTTTTATTGTTCGATGTGTACAGACAGGACATGCGCCGATTATGGTCTCAAATGACTGCTTGGTCGAAAGAAAGAAAGAAAGCTAGCCCGCACAATGGCCAAACGCCATTGGTGCGTCTCGCTAAAGCGCGTGAGAAAAGCAAGCCATTGCCCCATTATTATACCGTTATTAAAGTTAATCACAGCTTTAATCACCCATTTTTATACTAATAAAACCTCCCCAAAACACCGAATTAGTAGACAAGAAATGCAGAAAAAGAAAGAAAACAAAATGCATCAAAAACTAAGTACATTCCTCCATCTAAACCCATGAATATTGAATACCCTTTTTCTTAAAATACAAACATTTCTGTCCAAAAACTTTTAAGAATTGAGAATTGGTACTAAAAATTTTTGGGAGGCCAAAAAAGCAAAGTATCCAAAGAGAAAAAGAAAGCAAAGAAACATCCCCTTTCCTACTAGTAGCACTGGATTATAGAACCCGACAGGCACAAGTTAGCAGAAAAAAACAAACAAAAAATTGAAAAAGCAGAATAATGGGGACAGCCCGTAGTGGGGGGCGAGGCTGTGGCTAAAAACCAGCCATTGCCGACCGACAGGGCAGGGCACCGCCACCTACGCATCTCCTCAAAGTTCCAAAAATGAAAACAAAGCCTAAAAAGATACAGTAACTCGACCCTATAATTAGAAACTAATGGCGGATAATGCAGTATAATAACAATGCAGTATAATTAGAAAGCAGAATTTGTTTAAAGGGAATTAAAGTGAGAAAAAAAGAAAAGGGAATTAAGAAGAAGAGAATGGCGTGACCTGAACGCCAGGAGAATCGAATTCCAAGACACGGATCTTAGCGCCAACATCACCCAAAACTCTAAGCTCAACACGGTCATTAAGCGAAGCGTCTCTGATTAAATCAGCTGCATCAGCTTGCATCAAGTTAGCTCGATCAACGGCGATGGTTGCCTCCACATTTCTAGTACTGTGAGCTTCTTGGTAAAACCCAGGGACGGTAGCTTTTCCCAAAGGAATCCCACGGTACATAACGGTGAACCTCGACTCATCGTACTTGATCCCCACCTTATTAGGATTCGCCGCCGTGAAAAGCATGTGGATAGTTAAAGACAGAGAGGCTGTTGTTGGGTTGGTTGTCACGGCGGTGGCGGTGCCGTCGAAGGCGGAAGGATTGGATGTGGAAATACCCATGTATTGGACCCCAACTTGCTGGAGATCGAACTGGGGTTTCTTGGGTTTAACAGCGAGGACGATTATGAGGACAACAGCTAGAACTAGAAGAGCTAAGAAGGAAAAGAGAAGGAAGAGGCAGCAACAACAGCCTTTGAAAGAGGCGGAGGAAGAAGAGCGAGGGTAATAAGCGTGGTGGCGTTGGGGAGGGGCAGTGAGGCCATGGTGGTGTTGGTGGTGGTCGCCGTTGGCGGTTGGACGCGTTTCTCTGGCGTGGGGATGATGGTTTGGGTTCATATTTGTTGGTGGCATTTGCTTTCTTTTTTCGAAAGAAACTCTCTCCCTCTCTATCTTTCTCCCTCTGCTTTTTTAGGGGTTTTTCTTGCTTTTCTGAAGGGAGAGAATAGATGGAGAGGGGAAGTGGAGAGGTGTTGGCTTTTCTTGTTTTGTTTTTTTGGGTCACCTTGCTTCAGAGTTCAGACTTCAGAGTGTAAATTAAGAGGAAAAGAGTGGAAGGAGAGAGCAAAAAATATAGTAAAAGAGTCTAAAACGAGGAAAAAGAAAAGAATAAACAATAAATATTGCATAATTTAATTTTAGGGAATTTAAAAAGGGGAAAAAACAGAATGGGTATGTTCTTTTTCTTCGTCTTTTTTAAGGCCAGGGAGGGTGTTAACTGTTAATGTCTGTGTCTTTAACCACGGTGAAATTGCAACTTGTGGTAATTTCACTGACCATGTGTTGCTAATTTAGCTCTAAGTAAAACTTGGTAGGGATTTTACCTTACGACGTCATCCCATTTTGAAGAAAAACAGCTTTCTTCATTTTCCTTAATATCAAGCCTTGCTTTTCTTTTCAATAATGCTATTGCTAGCTAATATATGAAGGAAAATAACTTTGGGCTTATGTTGGCAAATATAATATAATTACTACTAAAAATGACTAAAGTATCTTTTGATTTTGTCAACCCCAAAATATAGTATATGCTTGAAGTATTCAATTAAAGCCATCGTTTTTTAAATTTGGTAGCAAATAAAAGCCTTGAGAACTTTATTTTCTTTTGAAAATTACAATTACATTCTTTCAATATGTGTGTGTTTCTTATGGATTAAGCATAAACGTCAAAAGCTACATCTCATAAATAAATATAGAAAAGCAACATCCCAATACGGATTAATCAGCCAAGATAAATAATCTGGCCAAAAAAAAAATCAACCAAGATAGGAATTACCATCTTTTAAAACATCTTTGCCTAATATTTATCTCCATTACCTTACAGATAGTGGGCTGGTTTTATAGTGTCTTAGCCGCTGTTTTTCTTTTTCCTTCTGTTTATCTCTTGAATAATGAAGCAGCTCTTCAATACAAAATATAAAAATAAAATTGTTGTAAAGATGAGATGAGAGATCTTCCTAGTTGTTTCCCAGGAATATTATATAAATGCCTTTTACAATTAAGAAAACAGATTGGAAAGTTAGCCTTATCAGGTTCATAAACAAACTTTTATAAATACCTTTGCTTTTCACTTGACAAAAAAAATTAATAACTAAGACGAACAACTAAAAAATGTGAGAAAAGAAGGACGAGAAAGAAAAGGTATTGACGTACATTCACACAAAGGTGATCTGTTCATGCATGGAATCGATTATCGATAGCAGCAGAATTCTGAAAAAGGTCAAATTGTTATCAGCATGCTTTATGTTGAAAAGAGAAGGCTGACACTTGAGAAATCGCATACACAACCCAATTTGTGCATCACAGCATGCATGGATTCGATTGCACCGTTTTCCACAACTACTACTAGTTCAAAGATTGGCTACATATCATACTTGCAGCCATTGTTTAAATAAAATCATAATCAACAAGACCGCCACCGCGCACCAAAACATCTCAAATCTATTTTGCTATATTCGCAAGCAGGGGGAGAGAACAAATAAATAAGAGGAAACAAGCCAAAAGCTAGAGAAAATACAAAACAAACCTAGCTAAAACTGACCTACGCGAAATCGGTTACATTCATTGCTCATCAATGTTGTCGGGGGGTGGACCAGTATCGTCGGCCTCCGTTTTGGCAGCCTCATCTCCCCTCCTACCATTATCATCAACACCAAGCACATCATCCATCATATCATCCTCCCCAGCATTGATATCTTCCACATCCTCCTCATCCTCATTGCTTCCACCTGGTATTTTTCTCTTCTTTGGACCGTGCTCTAGTCTATGCGTATCCAACTCTTTGTCCATAGTTTCTTGCAAGTTCATGTCATTGTTTGCTTTCCTAGCTTTCCTTGCATTTTGCCACCTCTCCAAATCCTTTTCCACATTGGCTACATACTGCTCTCCAATCTGTTTCTGATATTCAGACAATTCCTCTCTCCTAGCCGTCTTCCATTCTAAAAACTCCTGATATCCAAAGGTAAAAAAAAAGATAGTTTTATGAATATATTTGCATAATAATAGAAATTTCCTATTTGGCAAGCTGACAGCAATTCCATTTCTTTCAATGTTGTCCAGTTCACCACAACTACTGTTTACTAGAGTGCCAATTCCACACCCCAATTTACATACTTTAGTGTAAACATAAAATAAAAATTTCTTAGAAAAGAAGATTTAAGAGTAAAAGTGATGTTTGGAAGATGATTGTTGATAATTCCAACGACTAGGATGAAAAACAACTGCCCATCTTCCTCATGCTCATGCAATTGATTTTGCAGGGAACTCTTTCGGAAACAGAGTGCATTTATTGTAGCACAGAGCCGATACACACCATCCCTGCCAGTCTAAATGACCAAATTTGAAAGTAATAACATCAACAAGACCATTGAAAAGCCAAAGGAAAAAAATGCCGCCTTTTTGGGAAACCGTGGCTTCACAGATGAAACAGGTTTTTCTTATTAAATAGTTTCTACTTCACTCAGTGTCTCACAGGAAACATGGGAGAGAACTTACTTTTTCTTTTCGCTGCTCAAGCATGGTTGCATCTTCCGGCAATGGATTTTTGGGCAAATAATATATTGCAGGCTCTGTTTTAGTCCTGAAAAACATTCCAATAGCAATCAAAATGAGCAGAAAATGGTAAAAAAACGAATTGTCAAAGTCTACCTAAATCCTAGAAAGCAGGAACATTCATGTCTTCGGTTGCTGCAACACTACTATTCACATGAACAGAAACTTATCTTGGTCTCAATAAAATTGTGAATATGGACACTTTTGGACCAAAGTTAAAAATAACCTGCAACATATTAATACATGAGAAGGGTGTTAATACTAGTTCCTTAATGTCCAAAGAGAATGGTAAAAGCTTAAATGATTTTATGCCCAGAAGGTACTGAAATCGGTGTTTGCTTAAACTTATAATTGATAATACCTTATAAAATTGCTAAGCTTTCTGTGGTGCTCACTCCACTGAAGAAACAACAACTCCAGCTTCTTTTCTTCTGCCTTGGCCATCACACGGGCCCTAAGAGTCTGAAACACAGGGAAAAAAAAACCAAGAACTTATTGCTTCCTTCTATATCGAACAAGTTTCAATGTTAACTAAAAGAAATAAATGTTGATGACAAACCAGATCTCTCCTCCTCTTTTCAGCAATTTGTTCACGCTCTTGTAGCCTCAGCCTTTCACTTTCTTCACGTGCTCGTTGCTCAGCCTAAAAGAGTTAGATATTTAGTGAACATCTAAAACTTTATCAATAGTAAATGCATCTTTTGTTTATGTGGTAGACAAATAAAATCTGAAGGTTCATGGAAACAAAGTCATATGGTTCATTTTCTATCCCACTAATTGATCAGTGTCGTATTCCTTGAGAACTCAATAATAAAAGCTATATTTAGGTCATGACAGAAATTAAACAGCATATATGGATTAATATCTACTTACTCTTTGCAAAGAGTTTGACCTCCGCATCATTGCCTCTGTTCCTGAAAGTTGCATATCTTCTTTCCTGAATCTCTGCAACCAATTCAAAGAAAATGATTTTGTTGTGAATATACAAGTACCGTTAAAAATAGTTAAATCTAGCACAAACAAGGTCATGAAGAAAAAAAGGGTGTTGGGGTTCGGGGAAACTCAACAAGCTCAGCCAGTTTGATCTCAATTTTGCATAGGAAACATTCAATGATTATCTTCAAACAAATTGAAAACAAAAAATAGCCAATAGCAACATAGTATTGTTTCCTAATTGACTGGAACCTTAATGCATCATGCATTCAATTTGCCAAGGCAGTAACTAGTACTAGAGATATACCTCCAAAGTCCCTAAAAGTTGCCCCAACATCCTTTTATTTCTGTTAACCAAGCTCAGATCCTCATTTTTTGGCAAAATCCTTGGAACATGCTCTGTAATGGGAGCTTCAGTGTCCTATCATCAAAAACCAACAATCAAAGGTATTAGAACCCATAGACATAAAATGCTAGATACAACTAAAAGTTTAGTGCAAAGAAACCTTCTTCAGTGCTCTTTGATTTCCATCCCTTCTAGACCAACCACTTTGCCTTGTACTCGAAAGGTTTCTATCAGTCTGATTTACTGCATCAGATCCTTCAACAGCTGTATCACTGACATCTTTTGCCCCTTCAGCATCATCAATAATCTCTCCGTCTTCCACCTTCACTCCCAAATCAAAATTGTCACAATTGAATGTTTTCAGAACCATAACAAAATAATATAATATATAATAAGAAAGCAGAAGCTAACTCAGTCGGCTCTTACTCAAAGGTTACTAATTAACGAAAATCCCAAAAAGCTTACCTTGACAACGGCAGACGACAATCGCCTCTTAGCCGGAGGTAGGTCTTCCGCATCATTCCTATCCGCCTAAAACCAACAAAATTCAACTCATTTATAAAACGCCTAAACCTTAAACGTAAGCTAAGCAGAGAAACAAAAATCCTACCTGTCGCGGAAAGTTTCGCCCACGACCACCGTTGGCGGCGAAGTTACGAGGACTGACACCTGCCGACAATCCTCCCCTTCGGAGTCCCCGAGGATCCCTCAGCCTCTCTGTAATCTGTATAAAAGCAATCAAAAACAAATTAGACACCATAGCTTATAGTATAGGTAGAGTCGTATGTATAAGAAAGAAAGAGGAGGGAAGAGAAACCTCGCGTTGTTGGCGATGGAGTTCATCAATCTCTCGCTGGAGCTCCTCCGCAGTCTTCTCCACGGCGGTGCTTCCCATTTTATTTCGCTTCGGCTATAAACAAAAGAAAAGAAGAACAGAACAGAAGAGCATAGGAAGAAAATTAGCTCTGCCTTGAGCGAAAACCCTCGCGAGGGATTTTGTGATTTGTCGAATTCCTATTTTATTTTATTTTTTAATTTCATATAAGTATTTATCATTTAAAAATCATGAATAAATAAATAAACTAATATAAAAGGTTTGCTTCAGCGAAAGTGTTTCCAAGAAAAAGAAAAGCCCATTGGAGCCCAATCCATCACTAAAAATGACTTGTATCTCTCTAGCCCAATAATTCAATTAAAGCCCATAAAATACAAACCCAATCAAATAAATCACAGCCTCTTCATTTTTTTTGGCCACAATCACAGCCTCTTCATTATAGTACCATATTTTGTAGCAATAATATTTTTAAAAATATTTTTTTTGGCCATATTAAAAATATTTTTTAACATACAATTTACCTTTAAATTTTCTTATTTGGTGCCAAACAAGGAAAGGAAAAAAAATTTCTAACTACGAATATTTAACTCAGTGGTAGATTCTTATATTCTTATTCAAGAAGTATCTTTGGTTTTTTTCCTTTTTTTTTTTCTTTTTGTTCAACAATTAGTATCTCCAAGTCTTGATGACCCAAAATTTATCTCTTTTGGGTCGATGGCGTAACATGTTAAAATCCTCTCAATTTGAGAAATCCAACTTATGTTTTCATCTTTATCTTACTATCTCCTCCTATCATTTATTGGTCTCCCATAAAAATCTTTGTCAAACCAATTCTCATAGGACACAAACTTTATCATCATAGTTAATTTGACATAAATAGCTTGCCATCGTATAGTTATTATTAATTTGAACCTTAAATCTCAGCATGAAAAAAAAGTGAGTGGGTTCAATCAATTTCTTACTTACCATGATCATATTTTACCAATGGTTTTGCTATTCCTCTGACACCCATAAACGTACGTAGCTTCAAAGATCAAAATATAGCATCATGCATTTCATATAATTTCGTCAAAGATCATTTTATCTTTCTCAATAATTGCAATATATTTCAATGGTACACACTATATACACAATATTGTTTTTGATTTAACGATCCCTCTCTATGCTATATATATTGCTACTTCATCTTTATGTAAGTCTCAGGAATGAAGAAAACGTTTTTGTTTAGGTGATCATCATAGTGTAAAAGTAGCCCAAATTTGATTAAGAATATATACGCTTCATTGATTAAAGGGAACTTCTATATTCACAATAATTGCTATAGTAGAATATAGTAGACTATATGGGGCTAACGTACGTCGCCTTAAAATCAACAAATTTCGATACTTTCGATTGTTGAAAGGAACCATTACCCAATAATTTAAGGGAGTTAACCCTTAAAATAACTCAAAAGCCCTAGCATTATTTTTCCTACAAACGTGCGATTCTAGCATTTAATGTGACTACTGTAGATCAGAATCAAAATTAATGATCTTCAGGCCGAAATTTTGAGTTAGCTAGGTAATAAAAATAAAATATAGCCCCCAACTTTCAACTTTCAAAGTCTCTTCAAAATTTCTAAACATTTCACTTCCAGAAGCCAGAATTTTCATATTCTTTTCAAGTACAGCTGTGATTTGCACGTGAACGTCGTTTAAGCCGACAATTGCCTAATTAAAAGAAAAAGGATAATCCAAATTCTACGGCCGTAAACTTTACACCCAATATTTACATTTACATTACATATTGTGATTGACAAGAAGCAAAAAGAAAAAATGTAATAAAAATGTGTATTCCCTTGAACTTACAATTGGAGAATGGTTTTGATTACTACTATAAATTACATTGCTAATTCAGTAATACTTACTATTATATATTCTGTGTTAATTAAGTTAAATTATCAATTCCGTGCATGTATTGATCATCATCATGATGCATGAATATTGGAACTCATTATATATATGTTTATATATCCCATATTGAATATACTTTCACATATATAGAAGGAAAGAGTATATATAAATTTCAGAATTATATAATATTAATGATCTATATGTTCTTTAAATATAATGTTACATTCTAAATTAATTACATCAATTGAAGCTCACTAAAAAAAATGAAATTAAGGGGAAAAAAAGAAACAGATAACGAAAATATCTAGGTATATAATATATATATATATATATCTTATTAAAGGAAAAGCTAAAAGAATAAGCAAATCTAGACAAGATAAAAGTACATGATCCCTTTGTATATACTCTTTAATCTGTCTTTATAAAGTTTACCACTGATATATATAAAACAATTAAGCAAAAGAATATTGAGCTCCAAATAAATAGTACTGATTAATATATAATTCTTTTACCACGAAATTTTTAAGGTGAATGCTGCTGAATTGGCTTACCAGCAGTGCCCGATAGAGATTCAAGTACCCAATTGTTGGTAGCAGTGCTTCCACTCTCTCCTTCCCTTCCAACAAAAGGATTATTTGGATGAGTTTGAGTTGTTTCCTTATTGATTAAAGAAGAAATGGCAGCTGCAACTGCAACTCTGAATTTGGGATCTGAAGCAATTGCTGTAACATTTTCTGCTAAACTCTTATCTTGATCTTCACCCAATTTCCATTCTCTCGAGCTTCCCCCAAAAGCATTATTGCTAATTGGTAAAGGGTAACCATAATTCAATGATCTGTTGCTTGGCATCCAAGGAAAAGCTTGTTGTTGTTGTTGATGAGCTGAGGAGGTGGAAGAGCTAGCAAAATTATGGTGAGTTTTTGTGAGGTCAAGAACGATTCCTTTGGAAGGGTCATTAATGTTCATCATGTTCCTGTTAATGTTGGAGAAATGGTGAGAAGAAGAAGAAGAAGAAGCTGAGTTTATTGTATTGTTTTGGTGAGGATTTGAGTAATTATTAGGGATGTTTTGGAGGGCGCCAATATTTGAGGTGATGAGAGGGTTGCTTGAATCAACTAACATAAAGGAAGCTGCTGCTGCTGAAGCTGTTGAAGCCATGGCGGTTGCACCCACAGGAAGTGGATGATTGTGAGTTCCTTCGTACGTTGTAATCAAAATCGACATGTCTTCCAGGCATCTTTGCACCTATATCGGAAAAGGGTATCAAATAAATTTGAAAAAGAAAATATTAAGAAAAAAAAACCTGCAAATTTGCTATCTGTATATATTACTTGTTTCCTGACGGGGCAGCCTGGTGCTACTGTGCAACGATAGTAGGCTCGTGGGCAAGGATTTCCTTTTGCAATTTTCTGACCATATTTTCTCCATTGGCACCCATCATTCATCTGCAAAATATAGAAAATTATAATTAAACCCGTATATAGAACTCATCTCCATTAATGAAATTAAATCAACTTACTGTTGCAGTTTGACATCTTGCTCTAACAGAAACCCTAGCTTTTCTGTTTGGTGGGGAAACAGTTTGAGTTGTAATAGCAGACAAATGACTTTGTTGAAGCTTGTTTTGGACTGATATTGGAGCATTTTGGTTCATAATTTCTTGACTTTCTGTTAATTCCTTGTCCTGAAGTTCTTCCTTTTGATGATGATGATAATCTTCATGATGATCTTTTTCTCGTTCTCGTGGGCTGCAACTGGTTTTTAGCCTTAACGATAAACCCAGTTCATTGTCTTCATCATTATCATCTTGCAATGATGAAGGCGACCCATTTTTTGAGTTCCTTGGAATTTTATTAATTGCCTGCTGTTCTTGACTTGAGTATTTCTCATCATTTCTTCCACTTAGTGAGAGAAAAATTTGAGGGTCCTAATATAATTATAATAATTAACATCAAACAAACAGGATTATAACTTCATAACTATTCATGATTCATTGTTTCAAACTAAATTAAGATGATTAAACTCTACCTTATTATTATTTTGGTTGTTTTGTTGAATAACAGCAAACCTCATCTGAAGATCATAGAATTCCTGCATAGTTTTCTCCACCACTTTCCTCAACACTTTATTCTCTTCTTTCATTCGATTCATCTCCATTTGTAACACAGACAACTATAAATAAATCATCCATTAAAAATTAAATTAAGATTAATTTTCATAGCTAATTAAACTATCATATTTTTTTTTTTTGAGGAAACTAATTAAACTATCATATATATTATAAATATAAAGGAGGAAAAGGGTTATAAAAAATAAGGCACTCATTTGCAAAAAAGTACCTCTTCTGAATTGATGTTTTCTTGCAAGGACGACAATTCTAATGGTGCAGTTCCATCTTCTACTTCACCTGTTGCAGCCATGGCAGCAGCTGTTTCTTCTTTGTCTTCTGAATCATGTGCTGATTTCTCTTCTTCTTGATCATTTTCTTGCATATTTTCCTTCGCTTCTTCCTTTTCTTCTTCTTTTTGCTGCTGCTGTTGTTTAGCATCAATTTTGAGAGACAGATCAATCTCCATTTTCTTTTCTTCTTTCACCATTGTTTTTTTGTGTAGGAAATATTATGTTACTAATTTCTTGCAGTATTAATATTGTATTAGCTGTTTTTTTTTTTGTTTTGTCTTTCTCTAAAAATAAAAATGCTGCTTTTGAGGCACCAAAGTCAATTCCCTCGTCTCAAAGACGTATTATTAGACACACTAGGACGCATCTAAGCTTTGACTTTATTTGGCTCCTTAATTAATCTTCGATTAATTAATTTTTAATAAGATTAGAGAGCACCCCCCCCCCCCCTCTATATTTCATTATTTGGACCCTTTTATTTGAAAAGACAAATCTGTCCCTACTTTTTCACTCTTTTTCCATGGATAGTAGTACTATGTATAATAATGGATTTTTTTTTTCTTTATTTGCCTTTCTATTGCCCTTAATCATATATTATTATTAACTAATAAGAAAACATGCTTAACATTAGGGCTTCTGGTTTTCCACTCATGACTCAACCCTTGCACCTATAATTAGAATGGAAAACCCCAAATTACATAAAAAAAATTTCAACTATTTTTCAACCTACTCTGAATACTATTGTTATTAATTATGATATTAATAATGTATAAAATTATTAATAGCCTTTTGGCCGGAAGAACTTAGCCTCTAATTCAATTAACCACACACAATACAACTTAATTATTTATTCAGACTTCACATTATATATTCATACTTATATTTATATTTAAACTACTATTAATTAGGCAATTCTCAAAGCTAATAGCAACGATTTTTATTTAAAATTTTTAAAGCCACTTATATATAATCTTAGCTACATAATTAGTTAAATTCAATATATTACATCTCTCTACTAAAGAAAATATTAATTTCATTCTGTTTTTCTCTATTGCCCTTCTTTTATTTTTTGGTGTACAAACTACAAATGCCCTTCTTTTAATTATATATATATATATATATATATATATAAATAGTGCTAGCAAGTACTAATTTTATTGGCTAGGAAAACATATTGCACTACAATATGTCATTTTTCAATTAGGGGAATTGTGCAGTAGGTAGAGTGATTACTTTGCTGTACGTACGTAGTTCTTTTTTTTATTTAAGAAAAAAAAGTATAATAGAATTATATAGAATCAAACTATACATTATAAATTAGTAATAAAAAAAATAGTGACATCATACCCAGGCCATGGAATATAAGCCCTGTACGAAAACTTAGAACAAGAGAAAGTCTCCTTGGGATTAGATCTTGAAATTGTCAACTACAAGACCTCATAACTGATAAATAATTCTCCTTGATCCATGTTTTGTAATTTTTTTTCCTCTTTAATAATCTTAGCAACCATTTATGATCCGTGTTAACTTGGAATAATAAACTTAATTACCGAAGTCTTCATCTTCTCCTTTTAAAAATCCAAGGATCTCTAATTTCAAAAAATACAATATATTGTTGTGGTAAAGACAAGATTGAAAGATGGATAGAATTTGATGGTGGGGTGTACTGGTACAATAACTTACTTTTATATACAAACCATCATTCGATCTTATACACCTAAACATATGAATTAATATGTGTTCTTGTTTAGTAGTGATCTGTTCAAAAATTGGTATGATGAAATTATACAATCCTTCCTATATATGAAAATTCAACATATATAAAAGATTTTAAAGAGGACTTATAATTGGCTATATATAGCTATCACTTATAGTTAGAAGTTAGAACTCAGTACTTTATAAATAATTCGGCTAAGACTTACCCCTTTGCGTAGTTTTGATCCTCAACCTCAATAATGAACTTTGGTCACGCTAGTCTTAAAAAACTTATTTGAGAAAATATAATCAATAAAGTTCAATGAATTAGGCTTGAATTGGAAGGAAGAAAATGAAAATTGAGAAAAATTAATTTATTAAATACAAACTTGATCGACATTTTTTTAAACATATTCAGTATCAAATAGTCACGTTGAATCTCAATAAATTCAGAGAGTCAAGTAGCACTAGTTACGACTAATTCAGAGTCAAATCGCGTGTCTTAATTCAAATGAGAGTAAAACCCTCTCGATGCCCTATATATAAGGCATATTGTTAATTTATATTTATAATAATATTCTCATTACTATAATATGTAATTAATAATTAACTTTGAACTTTATAATATAATATAATAATAATTTAATTGAATGGAAATTCTCAACTATATATATATATATATAATATATTATATATATGCTTTATCCAAAATATTGGGATTCGCTTAAAACATGTTACAAAAGTCTTCTTCTTGTGCAATTAAAGAAGTGGAACCTTTTTTTAATAGAGTTGAGTTAATTCATATATATAGTACTACCTATTTTAATCATGGATCCATTTCTGCGGATCGTATTAGCTCGGAGGGTGCATGGATGATGCTAAATTTACATATTTAAACAATAATCAATACTGTTATAATGCCAAAAGATAGATTAAGATTATTTTTAACGATTTCATATTAGAAAAAATGGAAGAGCTTGAATTTGATCATGTGTACACATGGCTCATCTATAGTATATAACTATATATACAAAAATTCAAATTTTCCAAATGAATGACCAATATCTCATGTTCTAAGTAGAAAGAAACATGACTCAATATCCTTTAATTAGTAAAATCTTAAATTTAAGTCTTGTAACTGAAGAAAGTAGACACTTAAAAAGTTTTTCCGTTTACGACTGAACTTTTAATTAATTGAAATTAAATATGATTATCAATATACCAACAATTTTTTTTTTCTTTCGAAAAGATAGATTTACTACTAAACTTTTTAAAGAAAAAGAAAGACATGATCCAACTTAAACATTAATGAACTTAAAATATATAGCTTGATGGCTCTTATTTTTACGACATTATTACTTCATATACATACATACATACATACTTACATACATACATACATATATATATATATATGTATATATATACACACACACACGCGTACAAGCATAAAATTTTTAAATATGATCTGATGATGAGAATGAGAAAAATCGTGTTCAATTTAACGTGTGCCTTAATTGTGTTTTGCATGAAATGGTATAGTAGAATATGGAAAGAGATCGAGGGATGCATTTTGCATTTTCTATATTAGGAGCAAGCTACGCCGCAGCCATTTCCCTCGTTGAAACTATAACATTTACAGCTAAGCCAAATTAAGGAGCTAACCTTAAAATACTGAGAAAAACGAAGAGAAAAACTATATATATACATATGACTTTTTTGATTGCACATGTCAACTAGAGCTTATTTAAATCATTATATTATATAAATGCTACTACAAAATTAAACGCATAAAGGCAAGCATATTAATATTATTAATAAAATAAAATTGTGTTAAGTTGGTGGAGACTCCCCTATATGCAATCTCCATGAACTAATATATTATTATAGAATTAATTAAATTACACACACACACATATATATAATATTAGCAGAGACATGGGAATATATCTATATAGTGAAAATCTCACACAAAGCTTTCCTTTTTGACGAAGGTCTATTTGCTATCTAATCATATATGAGGACTTGGGATTTTGAATTAGTCTATCTGTTTTCCAATCAATATGCCAAAACAATCAATTTGCTATAGTTGACTATCATATATAAATAGATTTCCTTGCTAGGCATTCCCTTCCACGATTTTTCATTTCTTTTCAATTCATTTATTATTAAATATATAAAATGTGAATATATAGTAGATTTCACAGGTAAAAATACATATCCTATATAGGTATACGAAAAAAGTTGTGGGAAATAATTATTTTTTTTGTGGGAAATAATTATCAAACGTAAAAGTAAAATATATGAAATATATAACGGAACTCTCTCTCTCTCTCTCTCTATATATATATATATATATTATTTTTTTTTTTTGTGAAAAACTCTCTATAAATTATACTATATATATATGGGATTGATTCTTCTCTCTGTCCCAAAAGATATTATATATAATACTTTTATAAATCCTCTCATGCCATTGACCTAAAATCTTATAATCAGATTTCTTTTCTTAAATAAATGTAAGTAGAGAGAGATCAAAGAAGGGAGGTAATTTAAATTAAGGAAAATGAATTTGTAGTATCTTATTTTCAGCTTTAACATGGGCCTAGCTATAATTAATATTTTCCCCCACTTTCAGTCTTTAACTTCATTGGATCAAAAAGGAGAAAGATTATGAAGAAAGCTAGAACTTCCAAAAGCAAATGTGATCCAAATTAAGGATGTTTCCAAGTTCCTTCAGTTTCACAATGAAATAATTAATCTATTTTCTACCAATCGAGGTCAAAGCTAATTTGCTTCAATTTTTATGTTAAGTATATATTATATATAGTAGTATAGAATATGACTGCAGGTTCCATCATAAAATTCTCCGTATTTGGCGTTATCTTGAAATTTTAATAGGATGAATGAATGAATATGAATTCTTTAATTATGGATTTGAAGTTTGGAACTATGATTTTTTATTTTAAAAAATATAAACTAAAACTAGCTGTTGCTCTTTTGAAGTAATCAATGCATGGGACCAATGTCAAATGGAAGACTTGTACACTAGGATTAGGCATAGCAGCCTTTGGACAAATTTTTATTTTTTACCCATTGGCTTAAAGTTTTTAAACTTCTTTAATTGTACATATATTTTATTTAAGAAATTAATTTCTCCTTGATTTGATCTGATTTTTAACTTGTAAATTAATTCTTTAATTTAATTAGAAGATCTTATTTGAAACTTTGACTTATTAGGGTTTATATGGATATATTTGAGCCACCTATATATATGCATCCGTGCGCATGTGAAATATATTCGATTAGATTGAATATTGGATACAATTTGTGGTCTGAATTTTTTGTAAGTATATCAATAGTTTTATGTATATTGATAAGGAAATTGTAAGAGTTGAGACTCCAATATATCAAATTTACGTGTTATCTAACTTAAACTTAACTTATTGATTTGAATACAATTAATTTGATACACAATAAAATGGTTTTTTTTTTTGGCACAAACACAACAAAATGGTTTATTTGTGATTTTCTTTAAGGCAGGAGCTCAATTTTTAATAGGCACAAGAGGGCAATTTGGTTGATATATGTCACAATTCGATTTCTCATATGAAAAAATGCATTTGAAAAAGAACGATACCTAAGGTAATTGATCTTTGAATTCATGTATAGAGATATATATTCTGATATTAATGTTATTGTCAAATGTATGTAAGTTTAATTTTTTTAAAAAAAGAAATTGAGGTCGTCGAGAACCGATCACTTCTTGAAAATGGTGACAAATGAATGAACAAAAAATGAAAATAAACAATCCAATTTAAGAGTTGACCCGACATTTAGTTTGTTTAATCTGAACATAGGTAATCCTCAAAACTTAACCTTTCCTTGCATCATCTTTGGCTAATGGTCAGTCACCATTTACGGCTGGACAAAGGTCATCTCGATTTTCATCTCTCATCTAAAGTTTTTTTTTTTTTTTTTTCCCTCTTTCTTCTTTTTGTATAAAGCATAAGTTCTCGTATTCATTGCTGTTATAATAATGATTTTTTTTCATTCATAAAGTTCAAGCTTAAAAAGCATGTTTAGGTGGATTAAGTGCCGAGCTAGTTAATCTCATCTAAAAATTTGTCATCGAAGTTGAACAATAACGATTTTATACTTTTATTTAATTTTTCATTTAATCAACAAAAAAATTTAAGATGTTACGGGAAACGTGGGCAGGTGGTGACCATCTCTTACTTAGGTTACTTGGCAATTAGGTGCTTTGGTTGTGGTGAGATCAAAAAAAAAAAAAAAAAACTGAGGTGAGTAATAACAACTTAGATTCAAACTAACTTAAATCAACACCACAGTCAATCCACCAATGAAAATAAGCCAATTTTGGTCAATAAAAATAAGTTAATTTTAGACTATCATATAGGACAAAACGCACCTCATCTGCGTAACACTCCAAAAAATACATTTATAAATAGCACAGTAATTTTCTGCCAAAAAAAAATAGCATAGTAATTAATAAGGTGACTTTTTGCACCACACCGTTATAGCAAAGGGAGCCTTTCTTTTTAACACGTAACTATAATTATAGTAGAGTATTTTCTTAGGTGTTATTGGTTTACCTTTGTTAGAGGCAATTTGAATTGGTTACAAAAGAAATTATTATTAAGAGTCATTAATAAGCAAAAGGGTTGACTCCTAACACCTACGAGCTGAGCTGAGAGGACCAAATTGGGAAAAAGCTACGAGGGAACTACTTTACTTGAGGAGAGCTAATGCTAATAATTAAAGCACTAATAATAATAATCTATAACACTAGAAGAAGAAACAGGTTTAGGTATCCATTAGACCAAGCTTTCACCCCACGTGCGTGGCTAATTAAGAAAAAGATTTTCAGAGAAAAATGAAAGGTTAAGACTAATTTGGAACACATGGCCTTCCTGCTACCATGGCATTCAATCAATGTGATAATTTGGGCCTCAAATCTAAATCGATACAATTACAAGTTAACAAACAAACTTTCTATTTTCATATATACACTAAAAAAAAGAATATAGTAATTAACTTAAAGTTGATTCAAGCAAAAAACTAATAACTCAGATTGCTTGCTGTAAGAACAATGGTATATTTCTCAGATCATAGACATGGAATCATTTATAGTAGAAAGAAAGAAAATGAAAGAATATAGCCCAAAAAATACAGATATAATCTTCTTTCCTTTTTTTCCTTTTCAAAATGATAAAAAAAACATAAGCTATTTGTTGAATTTTGCCCCTCAGCCACAAGTTAAAACCCAGAGACAGTAAACTATAACCCCCAAGCAAATTCTTACATTGCAGACATTTTTTTTTCTCTCTCTAAAGTACCTATTCCTACCCTATTCTCTCAACCTTTTCCTATATCTCAAGAAAATTCTATGTTTGAAAACCAGGAAGAACACATCGCTGGTCTTCTTCAAAATGAATACCAATCACTCTCATAAAATGCAGCAGACACATTGCATCCTATCTTTTTCGTTCTAAAACCCAATGGCTCGTATTTTCACCCCAATATCAATCAAAGAAACAAAAGTGGAAAAAAAAAGAGTCGCCACATCACCAATGCATTCAAATTTCCCATGTCAATTAAAATCTTGACGAGTTAAAAGCTTTCAATTAGAACCCATTGAGCTCATTCCAGCTGAGGCATGCCCATCATGAGTCCCATTATGAGAGTTTAATGGAACTAATGACTGCATTCGATCAAAAAGTTTCGCTGATGGTTTCAATTTCATGTACTGCACAACAAAAACATGTAATAATCACTTTAGAAATTGCGCTACAAGATATTTCACCTTGACTCTTGATTAAGAAAAGAATAGAAGAAGAGCACAGAAAGCTAGATATTTGGAAAAGAGGTTACCTCCTCAAAGAAGGCACTTATCTCCTCCTCGGTAAGACCTTCATCATCTCCAGTGTTCTCTTCCCAACCAAGGGAACGTAAAAATGCAGCCTCTTTTTCATCAGGATAAAGAAAAGCATCAGGGCTTGAATGCATGTCTCCATTGGTGGAACACTGCTGAGACCCAGCAAAAGCATCCCCATTGTAGGTTACTTCACTCCTATTGTCAGTTTGCAAGTCGCCAGTTGATTCTGATAATAAAACACTCCCACCCTGCAAAGCATCAGAAGTACCAGTATCTTCTCTGCTAAGTTTATCAGACTTATCTGAGACAGAAGGGGACATAGCATGGCCAGGATCAGGGACAGAAGAGGAGTTTGTGGTAGATTTCTTCTTTAGAAGATTGAAGAAATCATTCCTACTCTGGGCTTGAGCAGTTGGTCTCTTCTCAATGGTTATCCGGAATGGATTTTGATTACGCTCAGCAGTGGCAAAGTTGGGGCTGTTGCCTGAGCTCCTAAAAGGAGCAGATGCAGCAGCCAAAGGAGTGACACTGACTGGGCTACTCACTGGTTTGCTACTTCCATTAGTAGGACTCAAGTTATCTTTTGTGGTTAAAGAGACACCATTAAATTCCCGTGATGGTTTGAGTATCTGAAGTCTGCTCTCGTTGGAAACTTTTAGACTGTCAGATCTTGAAGTTCCACCTCGTGTGTAATTAAGAGAGAGTGACAGATGCTGCTGTTGGCCAACTTTAGGTTTCGATTTCTCTGATGGGCTGACCACCTATATGTAAAAACAAGAGGAAAAAGAACTAAAAAGTTAGCAAACTGAAAACCTATGTGATATCACGATAATTATAAGAAGATGCAACCAGGTCACTTAACACATTAGCCATCTCAATATACATGAGTGTAAGAAATCAGATTTGACGTCATCTTATTATGACACGATGATAGGCCTCGAAGTCATCAGAGAATCTAACTATGATGTCAGGAAGGTAAAACAAGCATTACTCCAGAATAGGAAGAACTTCAAAGAAATGTAAGGGATAAAAATCAGAAAGTCTACTAGTTGATATGAATTATGGCGTAAACATAAATTACGACAACAAGTATAACCAATGATGACACTGTGCTTAAATGATGTATGGAATGAACCTATTTGGAAATAAAGAAAAATACTTCTAGGGCACATAATTCTCCTAGATGCATTAGAAAGTTCCATTGACAGCTTCAACACTTCAAAAGCAAAACAAACTCACAAATGAATTAGTCATGAAAGACTAATGTTTAACCTTCAATATTTGGATAACACGAACATAGAAAGATACAAGCTTCCAGTTCACCACTCACCAGATATAATCGCTAGTTACAATCTGCTAATAGATAGATGGTACCAGCACAAGTAAATAACATGCTAACATATAGAGCAGAAAGATGCATATTCATCCCTAGATATTTAGGTTACTGTTTCTAGCACATTTGTGGGCATATTGAAAGGACATATTTTGACTAAAAAGAAGACATAAGGATATCATTTCAGTTCCGTAAATGGACTGGTAAAAAAAAGCTTGTTCCCCTAACAAACAACAAAAATAAACTTCTCCAAATGATATTTGGAAGCTTCATAAATTAATAATTCTTACCCAGGTATACAACACTTTGCCTAGAATTACCCATTAAAATACAACCTAACATTACAGATTAAGATACATTATCTACTGACCTTAAGAATGCTAATATATCAAAATCTAAAAGGAAAGTTCAAATCCCTAAAAAGAATTAGACTCAAAAATATTAACAAAAGCACATGCATCCCAAATGAAAATAAATCTTAAAAAGAAAATGTATAAACAGAGAAGCCGAACAATAACTCACCATAGGTTTAGGTGTCGTTGTCGTCACCAGGGGAATTAGTTGCCTTGACTGTTTGATAGCCAGCTCCTCAAGCCTTTGAGTTTCAACATTTAACTACATCAAGAGAAACATCAAACCATATGAGCATTTACATATTTTCTAACAAATGCACTTAAATACAGCGGATTGGTGTAGTACCAAGGGAGGTGTACGAGCACGAGAAGGCCCCTGTGCCAATGTTTCAGCCATATTAAGGCCAGTTGTAGGTGGAGCCATAGAAGCTGAGCTGGCAGAAACACTTTGAGAAGCAACAGCAACACCTGTGCCACTGCTTCCTACACCCACAGGCATGTCCGCTAGAGCTGATGTCCTCCAGCCATTACTGCCACTAACAGCTGAGGTACCCACAGGCAAGACAGCAGTACCCAAGCCCGGAGATGAAACCCTTCCTATTTCTGACCCAACTTGTTTTTCTTCAGCACCAAGCACAGGAAAATCACGTTCAAATGCAGATTTAGTACCAACAGTGCTAACTCCACTAAGCAAACCATTACCATTGCTGTGGTTGCTTTTGTTGTTGGCACTTGGGTTACTTGTTACTTTCCTAGGCCATGTGTCACCACGCTTGCCAGTTATCATAGACTGTGTACGCCGTAAGACATCCTTCTCAAACATGCTTGGCAGCATATTGTCCAAAGAATCAGAAAAATCTCGGTTCCTATGTTCAGTGAGAACTGACTTCTCCCTGTCATGGTAACCATTAATATCTTTTTCACGATCCCTCTCTCTGTAACCTTTAGTAAAGTTGCTATAAGGCCGTGAGTGGGCAGAACCGTTGCTACTAGAACTCCGGCGAAAATAAGCAGAAGCGGTCCTTTCCAAAGCAGATGTCCTGCCTATATGACGACCACTGCCACCAGACAGCTTATTTCTGGCTTGCCTCAATGCAGAATGATTGTCTAAAATTGAGAACATTTCAAAACTCCTATCAGAAACTAGGTAAATAAACAGAAGAAACTAGATAGAAAATTAGACCTCTCAAAGCAGCACTTTTTAACCAATAAATAAACAAAGATCTTAGAAAGTTATATGCCGTTGTTCTCATTTACCAATACCAACTAATAAAAAGAAGATAACATATTTAATTTCTCCTAAAACTACCAACAACACGCATTTGATCAGGGTAAAGAAACAAATAAAGCACAAGAAGATATATCCAAAATTACCTGAGTGCAAAGAAGATGATGTAAATTGGTGATTTGAATTGCTACTACCAGTAATACTTCCACCATTCTTCAACCATTCCGGCACCAATGAAGGCTCACTTCTTTCCATAACTCTCGCTAAACATGATCAATCAAAGAGAAAAAAAAATTCCCAATTCTGTTTTCCTTTCTCGGGTTTAAACTTCTGAATATCCCCCAAAACTGTTCTGTTCCCTCAAAATTCACTTTAAGTCGTTCACTACTATAAAAAAAAGTTCCAATTCCCAAATTCTTCAAAACTGTTCTGTACACTGTAATTAGGGTTTTTACTTTCTGTTTCTTCTATACAATATATACTTTCAAGGTGACCAAACTTCAGTATAAAACCAACCTTAAATAAACCAATTAATCAATCAATTCAAGAAAACTTGAATCACGGTATTGCTGACTAATAAAATCTACCTGAAGAGTCCAAAAATTCTTCTAAAAAAGGGCCCTCTGCAAATAAACGCTTCTGCAAATAGAAGGATTGGTTGTTTGTTTTTGTTTGTTTCAACAAAAGGGCTGCTTCCTAGGGTTCTTCACAATTCAAGAGCAACAAAGTAGGAAGACCAAGACTCTCATATCAGAAATGACAACTCTACCCCTTCAACAAGAAAGAACAAAACGAGACGGCTCTCAAAGAAGAACCAAGACCCATTACGGTAAATTCCCTTATACCACCACCATCCCCTCAACTAACCTCCTCAAAACCTAGGTTTCTCTTTTCTACTATCAACAGTACTCTTAACAGAGTATAAAAACAGAAACAAAAATTTCTCAGATTATCATAAGAGTATTTCAGTCGCTAACCGTCAACCGTTTGATTAAAACCGCCGAAGACAGATCAAAAATTAATAAGAACCTCAATCGTACGGTTCTCAACGCTTCGGAGTCTCCAATTCTCTCGCAGTTTGGTTGCTATGGAGCAAATTTAAAAAAAAAAAGAAAAAAAAAAGAAAACTATCACAGACCAGAAGAACAGAAAGAGTGAACAAATAAACGGCGGTATTTTTCTTTCGGCGTAATGAAAAATTATGAAACGACGTAGCGTCTTGTTGCGCACTTGGAAGAGGAAGATAGAGAGAGAAAGGAAACTTTGCTTTGGAATTTCGCCGTGAAAGAGGAAGGGCCAAGGGGCAAAAAATAAAATTTTTCTTTATATACGAGAGAGAAACAAAGAGATTAGTATAAGGAAGTGCAATTTTTGTGTGTTTCTTTTTTCTAAAATTTTGAGGTGTTACTTAGTTATTTACAATGAAAAAAAAAGTGTATATATATATTTTATAAATTTCAGATTTGAAGAAAATGAAAAAAGAAAAACGTTGAATTTATTTTTGGTGATGTTTTTGATTTGTTGGAAAAGGGCCGTATCTTTTTTTGTTTGGTTGAGTTGCTCACTTTATCTAACCATTTTGAAAAAACAAAAATCCCTAACAAACAACAACCATCACTTGAAGGCGTTTGAATTTGATTTTTTTTTCTTTTAAGTTTTAATTATAACGGATTGGGCCGGGCCGAATCCATTTTCTTCAGACGAATGGGTTTTGGATCTGGTCTTAACTCTTCAAGGCCCAATATGATCCGGAAACTTCCTTGGGTATGGGAAGAAATGAAAATATTTTTCTTCCATCGCCTAATTTTCTTTTCTTCAGTTTAACATTTAACAAGGGTAATCTTAGGCTTATCTTCTCTAATATTTTTGTTTCAAGAATACACCAAGAAAAGAGTCCACAGCATAAAACTAAGTGGTTAACTTCAAACTTCATTCTGACACCATAAATACAAAACATATCGAACATTTAGATCACAACACACCTATCTATACATACAATGCCTGAGATGGCATCGGAAGTCGCCAACTAATATAACTAATAGTATGAATCATAACTTAGAAGCAGATATAGTTGTTTGAGCATAAGCAAAAAAGACCAACCTCTGTCACAGATTACATATTTTCTGTTGGTCTTACTAACTTGCATTGGCATTGCCAGTCACCTGTAAGCATCTGCTACAGCAGCAGCAGTTTCTGCAAGGCCAGCTCTCATCTTTGAAATTTTGGATCCGACGTGCTCCTTATATTTTGACACTATATCAATCACCACAAAGAGTTCCTGCACATGCATCTGAATTTCCTCCTCACTTTGTCGGATTGCTTCTTGCAACCTCAGTTGAGAGGCCTTTTCACGAGTAAAAAGAAACAGTTGGTTAGGGTTATTACAGATACTCATACTATTGTTCTAAGCATTGAATATAAATTACTCGTAAAATAAATTGGGCGAGAAGGAATTCTTGTCTCCAAGAAATAATTTCACTCACCTTAAATTGTAAATCTGCTCTTTCTAATACGCTAAGCACTACCATACCTTTTTCTTTTCCCTTCTTTATGTTTAAGAATAACCAATGAAGGTAAGATAAAAAAAAAGATCAATATGCCTACCTTCAGAATCTCTGCTGCTTCTCTTTCTGCAATATCTAACTTTTGAGCCTCGATTTGGACATCCTCAACCATTTTCTTGGCTTCTGCAGTTGATCTATAACCATATTCTTGCATTTCCTTCTTCAACAAATTTATTTGAGCTTCAACCTAACAAGAATGATTTAGACAGCAGGTTAATCTCTGGAACTGGCCCTATTGATTTACAAGTTAAATTACAAGTTAGAGCATTCTAACCAACCATATTTTTATTTTCTGACATTAGCACCATTTTTTAAAATGATTCTCAGGATAAAAGTGACGACAAAAGGGTAAACAAGTAAGAAGTGTCTTATCGCATGAGGTCTAAGGGGAATAAAACAGGGTTGATATGGAACATTGTGACCCCCAGCAATTTCTGTTTCAAAAATGAGTTGGATCCAGGCTATTACGTGGTCTGTGTTGCCTTTGTATCATTCCAAAACAGAATAGGAATGTGTCCCACAAGAAAATCATGGATATCCAAGGTTATTGTGTTTATCACCTCTTTCGGAGGAAACTGAACATGATAACCCAATCAAACCAAAATAATAAATTAATAACAAGTTACAGTATGTGAAAACTGATGCCCCTTTCACTCCCTACATGCTTACCTCAAAGCTCAAACTAACCACACCTTTATCTTCTAGAATGTCACTCAGATAAAGCTAGTATAAGCAGCTTAACAGCAACAATATGCCTCCATACAAGAATTTCAGAGAGAAAAATGAAAAAATCTTATGTAAATTGCAAGTGATAACTGAAGTCGAGTACAGAATTAAGATACTATTAAGGACTAAGTGCACAGTTCAACTTCAGGACACCAAATTTTATGCCATATGAGTTGCTTCTTTTAGATGCACATACCATACTTCCCCCCAAAAGTATGTATAATAAAACTTTAACTTATGTACTACTATCACTGCGTAAAGACTGAATTAAAAGCACTTACTTCATCAATACGGGATTGAATGGCAGCAATACGATTTCTTTTTTCCTCGATCTTGGTAGCCATATCTTTTGATTGTTGCTGAAGGAGAATCATATCTTCAAACTTTTGCTTAGAACTCTCCCTAAATTTGTCAGCATAGCTTTCAAGCTCAGGCTTAAGTGTAGCTTTGTAGTCAATCCCCATCACCTCAGTGGGTGTTGAGCCTTTAGCATTCAGCTCATATAGAAAACCATTACCAAGCTTTAACCTAAAACCATCACAAGAAGTGATATCAATGCTCCATTTTTTATTGATAAGCACAGGCTGTAAACCGCATAAGTTTTCAACTTAAAATAACAAATTAAAGAAAACCAAAACAATCAAAGATATAATAAACATAAGCTAAAAATTTCAACATGGACTTTGCAGAACAGAATATAAGAAGATAATCTTAACCAAAGGGAAAAGGAACTCATCCAAGACCCTTAAAACAAAGCTCAGAAAAGCTGTTAAGATTATATCATTACCACTTCATAATAAAACTTTTGTGATGCATTGAAGTGAGAAAACTAAAAAAAAAAATAAATAAATACTACTACTCAGCAATCACTTAAAAGTTCAACCATACACTTAAGTCAGCCTTCAAGTACATCTATAAAGCAAATTGTTTAAATATATAGAGCACCATTTTTATTAATCAGTAATCAAGCATTCCAATCTCCAACAAGCGCCTTGCCATAAATTTCAGGAATCCTTTTGCAATTACTGAAAACTCATGCATTTAAGACTTTAGTTTCTCTATAAGGAAGAACTTAAAGTATTCAATTCACAATCCACAACTAAAAAACTTGGTAGCAAAAGGAAATCAAAATTCCACATTAAAATGCATATGCGAGATGCTCATTAAATATCATAAGAATATGAACTGCAAAGATACGATAAATAAGCAAATTGAAAGCTCACAAAACCTCCTAATTGCTTGATTGCATTCCATTGCAAGCGCAGTAAGCTCCTTAAACTTCTGCGTAGTAGTAGAATCAAGATCCCAAGACTTATCTTCCCACGAATTCCTGGCAACTTCTGCCTCCCCAATATCCCTTTCCACAGCCTGCATCTCCCTCTTCATCCTCTCCACATCTCTAGCATTAAAAGTTTGCAACTCCACTCTCTTCTTGAGCTCCTCATTCTCCTGGCAAATTTGCCTCCTCTCCTCTTCCTTGGCATTCAACTCTCTCTCTTTTTCCTCCAACACCTTCTCCATTGATCCAATCCTTCCTGTAAACTCTGCAATTATAGCATGAAACTTCTTCACATCTTCCTCCAACACATTTTTTTCCTTCTCCAACAGTTCCCTCTCCGTTGGCCCCGTTCTTAGCCCCTCCGCTTTGGCCTCCAGTTCTCCGACAATCTTTTCCAAAGCCCTGGAGCTCTCAACCACATTTTCCCTCTCTTTATCCAACTTCTCCATGAACTCCTTATCCAAAACCTCCAATAAATCATCCTCGCCGCGTATAAATCGCAAATAACTCTCCAATGCATATTCAGTCATGCTATCACTTTGGGCAAAAGGAGTTGTGGGATTCTGTGATAAATGTTCATTGTACATAGCAAGTTGGACCAGCCAGTGAACGATTCCCAACCAAGTAGGCCAGTTGTGGGGAGTATTAGGCGCCCGGAGCGTTGATTTGTTGAATTTGAAAGGGCAATTCAGGGATTTCAGGAGGAAACCTAGGTCTTCTTCGAGTTTGGAGCAAGGGAAGTGGAGAAGGGAAAGAAGGGAAGTAAGGATATTTGAGATGTCCTTCGCGGAAGGGGCTTGAGAGGGTTTGGTGGAGATAGGGGGGATGGAATGGGAGGAGAAAAAGGCGTTGATAGAACGGATGGTGCCCGCTTGGAAAGAACGATCGGAGTAAGGTTCGGCGACGGAGATGGCGCGGCCCATGCCAACGGAAGAAGGCCGGCTGCTGGCAAAGCTGGCATCAGAGTCGCGCGACGATTGTATCACCGGAGGATTGAAAGAGTCAGTGGGACGGCGGCGCGTGGTGCCCCTCATTTTTGCTCGCTTAGAGCGAAATGAATTTTGGTTTTAGACGAGGCGGTACTTGTTTTGAATTTTTTATGTTTTTCGTCGATCTCGATTCCACTTTTCAGTTTTCCATTTCCCGCTCAGCTCAAGCCTCAAGATGTGTCTTTAATTCTACGTCGTCGTCTTGGTGCCTCGTTTTTCAATGGTTAAAGCACACAATTGGTCCCTCTAGTAGTGAAATGCTTAATTTAGTCCCACTACTATTAATTCAGGCAATTTAGTACCCTACTGTCAATTTTGATAGTATCAAGAACAAATGATGACATGTCATCAAAACATCATTTAATTTGCTGATGTGGCATCAACGATCCTAACAACGTTGCCACGTGATGGAAAAAATAATTTTTTTAGTCAATTTTCTTTTTTGTGCTTTCAAAAAATCTTTACTAAATTTGTTATTAAAATTAAAAATGCCTCAATCCTTTGATTTTATTTCTTTAGTCTTCATCTCTGACGTGATTACATGTCATGTAACGCAGATATGCTAAGTGAACTATTTGTCCATGGGACCATGAGGATATTTATAAATTTTATATTGAGTCTTGCACTTTGTACTACCTTTATCCTAGTAGCATGAAACATTGATTAGGAATAATTTTCTATGAGGATTTTTCGATTAAGTCATTATATTATGTTGTGAGGAAACTTTTGGCCTCGGCCATGAGGATCTTCCTATTGAATTAAGGTCTACAAGTTGGAAGTTGGTTAGAAATTGTAAACTTCTTCCAAAATTAACATGTTTTGCTTGGATAATATTAAGGTCTACAGTATTAGGGACTTCCTTCAAACATATGTATTTTTTTTTAGACCAAACATACGTATCTCAATGTCCATTAAAGTTCTCCCCCACCCCTAGCCTTCTTCCTTGAAAAATACTCCTATAATAATTTAATTTTGGATCTGTATTCTTTAAAAAAATGAGTATTTAAAAAATTATTGAATTCAAATTATTTCGGATTCGAGTTGGATTGAGTTTGAGACGTTGATTTTTGAGTTGGATAGGGCTCGAGCTTGGACGGATTCGGATTCATTTTGTCACCTCTAGCCTGTATAAAAAGTTACTAAATTGAACAAATTCGATGAGATCTAATACTAAATTAAGCAACTTCACATGTTTGATAGTAAATTGAACGTTTCTTTAAACATTTAGTGCTAAATTGAATAACTCAAATCTACACAAGATAACAGAAATAGAGTTAATGGAGGTCCGTAATGAAAGGTACTAAATTGAATCAATTTTATGAAATATAGTATTAAATTGAACAGATTTAAACATTTAGTACCAAGTTGAGAATTTTTTAAAACGTTCAGTACTAAATTGTGCTTTTAGCCATTATTATTATTATAGAACCGCTTTTAAGCTTGGGAAGATCTTTGAATTAAACCTTTAAAGTTTAAGCGGGCTTTCTCCTTCATCTCTCACTCCTCCTCCATGGCTCCTCTGACAGAATCCTCCATACTCGCCGACCTGAAAACTTGCGATGCTGAAATTCTCCATTCTCTCATTTCTGATTACCTCCGTCCAATATCCTCCATGGGTTTCAAGAAAAACCCTAAAAAAGCTGACCCGACCGCCATTCGATCTCTCGCCAAACAGTTCCTATCCTTCCTTTCCAGGTCTTTCCCGATCATTTATAGCCGGCTCCACATTCAAAATCTTAATCAGCAGCAAAAAACCTCACTTTTTCCCTTATTCAGCATTTACCGGCTCTGCTTAACCTGCGTGGAATTAATTTCTTCGCAGTTAGAAGGAGGTCTCCGCTCGATTCAGATGCAGAGGTTGAAACTCGTTTATTGTCTACATGCCTGGGGCCGATTCGAAGAGGCAGAGACCGAAGCTCTTAGGATTTTGGAGGGGATCAAAGGGGAAGGGGAAGCCGATTCAGGGAAATTGGTACCAACTACTTGTGATTCCACGTTTGGGTCTATCGTGGTAGAGGCAGTGGGTTCTGTAGTCAAAAGTGTTGCAATGGGACAGAGCAAAGATTGTGCGAAATATGAAACCGTTCTTGTTTTATTGGAGCAAGTTAGACCTTGGTTCAGGTATTTAGCTTTTAATTTTAATTACTGCTCAATGATTTGATTATGTATTAAGTTTTGATGATTTGATTATGCATTAAGTTTTGAGGTGTTTTCAGGATATCGGAAGAGGCTACCTTTGTGAAATCGCACAATGGGCTCGTTACATTTCTGGGGAGATGCTGTCGGTTTTTAGTTGAGGAGAGTAATAATTTCGGCGAAGATTTGGTTCGTAGGTACTGCGTTGAATGTTTGGCCGAGTATTCAAGGTCCACGATGAAAAATCAAGTTTATAAGGTACTATATCTTCTTTCCTTTTAAATTTATTTGGCTAAACATATTGGGTTTATTTGCTTTTCTAACTAATTCTTACATTGGCAGTTTGCCCGCAGAATATGCTCTTCTTTGTTCTCCTTAGAGGGGAGCAGGAGCTCAGTTCGTATTGACTTAGTAACGTTTTTGTTGGACTCCATTTCCCGTGATTGCAAGGTTAGATTAACGATGTTGGATATGGTATGTAATGGTTTAATGGTTGCGAAATAGGATTGAATCACGCATCTAGCTTCATTCTAAATTTTTATCGTATATGCTTTGACTCTAAATTCATCCAACCAACAATTTTAAAACACCAATGCTGTTTACGTTAATTGGGAAAGAGTAACAAGTGTGATTACTTATTGCTTCTTCGAATTGCGTGGATGCTGGCTTGTCATTTACTTTCTGTTTCTATATCTCATTAGGTATGCAGATACCTGCATTCCTGTTGCCCTTACAGAACTTTCACCAGTAAGCAGTTGCAGGCTTCAGCTTTCTGTAAGTTGGAGCCTATTTACTGGCTTTTGAATGCATCTGAAGGGGCTATGCATTATGATTGCCCATCTCCAAGCATGGTTATATTCTTTTTGTTTTCTTTTTCATTATTCTTTTATTTGATTTTATTTCTAATTCAACCTCAGGCTAAAAAAGGAATTCCATATCTGCCTTAATTGAGATTCTCCTAAGTCATATGGCATCACTCTTTTGTCTTGAACCTTTTATTTAGTTATTAGATGTCTTAGGACTTGATAATAAAGTTTATCTCGACAGAGTGATAGAATTAGCGATTGACATATTGTTGGCAGGTTGAAATGGATGATAGTGCAATAGCGTTTGTTGAACTTGCTGATTATTGTGCCAATAAATGTCGTGCTGCCGGTTCAAGCTTTTGTAGTACCCTTGCAAGACATTTAATTAAATTGGCTGGTGATTTTCATCAGGTAGCTCTTTTGTGGTATGGTTATGTACCTATGTCATTTATTTGGATAAGATGCCCTGAGTAAAATCTTAAAGTTGGTAGAATTTCCCAGGCTACAATCCCAGTTGATCTGATACTGAGGCTTTATGCAACGGGGCTAGATTTCTCTGAGTGCAATATTAAGTCAGAACATGAAGATTTTGACACTTCCAGAGGAGCAGAAGATGATTATGCTGTTAAAGTTTTGTTTCTTGAAAGAGATAAGATACAGAATTTGTCTGCTTTACTTGGTTCCCTCGGAAATTGCTTTAACATTGGTAAAAGGGAGAGATACATCATATCCGATATGGAATGTAAGAATTTGGTTAATCAAATGTCTTTGCAGCCTGAATCCAAGGGTCAGTGTTCTATGACTTGCAAGGACAGGAAGGCTTGTCTAGTAATGTACTATAATATACTGAAATTCTTGTGTCAGCCACTTGCTGCACTAGTAAATTCAGAGAGAAAAAAGATACTTGCCGAAACTGAAGCTTCATCTGATTCTTGCAAGCTTTACATGATCCAGGACGCATTTTATCAGTTCTGTGATTGTTTCTTCTCTCTTGAAAGGTAAGTTGATTTCAGTCTTTGATAGATTAATCTTCTTTGTTCTAGCCACAAATACGTTTACAATGACTATGGAACGTTGTGGTGAAAGGGTTATTAATATTCTGTTGGTATATATCCACTAAAATGACATCATTTTTGTGCCTTCTAAATCTGACATTCTTGTCCATACCTCCTGTGTACATTCCACATTGATCATGTAACTTTAAGTAATATTTTTGGTTATCATTTTTATATGAGGTATGGTACATCAAATGCTGATATATAGTTGAATATCACGCTCTAGTTACAGATGATACTTAGTATGTACTTAACGGCAATGGCTAATAAAAACTTCCTAATTATTTGGGGCATAATTATGCTTTAATCTGCTTCATATATAAGGCTCTGAATTTTCTCATTTACCTATGCAGCTGTACATCTGAAACAGAGAGCGAAGAATTTGATGGTGGTAAGGTATTAGTACCTAGTGTGATTGTGGCTGGGTTCACTCTTTCCCTCTATACAAAAATTGAAATGGAGGTTAGTCACACTTATTATGTAGGACTCAAGTGGAATAAGTCTTTCAATTACGGCTGATTTTTAAATCAGATGATGTCTGATAAACTTCAACTGTTGCTGATGGGCTTTCCCTTGTATATTACAGAAGAGTGTGAATTTACTTGAGAAAATTATTGGCAGTAGATGGATTCAATCTCAGGGGCTAAAATATCTCTCTGCCTCTCTTTATAATATTGGTGTACTTATGTACAGAAGAAAGCAAATGAAAGAGGTACCTTTCAACCTTAGGTCTTTTGGGGTTACTGTGGTATCATTATGCTATTGTTTTGCATGGTTGGTGAATGTTTTGAGTTTTTACTTACTGCACAGTTCCTTTTATTTCTTTATCATTGAATCTTTTTTATGCATGTCAATAGTTAAGGTTCTGGCTTTAGTATTTTTTTTGGGATATTTAAGTAAGTTATTTATCTATTTTTGCAGGCTTTGAATGCTTTAGAACTGTCTCACAGAGCATCTTGGGCTCTTGTTCAACATTTCTGTGAGATGTTTACTGATAAGAAGAAGCATAACGATAATGATCTGTCAGAAGATGCTATCAGAGATTTGATCACTGATGCATGTACTACTAGTGCTTTTATTTTGGAAGTTCTCCATGCATCTGGCGATCTTAAGGTGAAACGAATTATGGCAGAGAGTCTTCAAAATTGGGCTGCGGCTGAAAATTTGTTTAAACTGTTGCCAGTTCCTATGCCTTTGATAAAACAATGGGTTAAGGTATCATTTTCAAATCTTGGCCTGTTTCAACTGCGTGTTGGTTGTTAGTGATGGTCGATTGTTCTTTGATTTCAGATAGAGTGTAAACTCCATAAACATGTCGATGCAGAGGATATAGCTCCGACCTTATGTTGTGACCTGTTGTCTTCTGCAAAAGTGTCAAAGAGGATAATTGGCAAACTCTTAGAGCAGGTTCAGCCTTTTTTTCTTAAAAAAAATTTTAAAATTTTCTTTGTGAATTTTATTTAAAATGGACCTTCCACTTGTTACTCAATATTTTTGGTTCAACACACTCATGATTAATGGATGTTTCTTTCAATTTTCATTTTTTAAATTTGTCCAGGAGCTACTTGCATATCAGGAACTGAATCGTGGGTATCCAGATTTTTGCCAGAGAATGCAAATTAAAATTATTGATTTGCTTTTGCAAGATGAGTTTGCCACAGAAGATTGTCCTATGCAGAAAGCTAGAATTTTAATTAGAAAGGGAAGATCACTGAGGGCTAATGGCATTGAAGCTCTGAGGGACTGTATTCAGTGCTTGACTGAAGCTATATCTATTATGGTAAGGTGATAAGCTCTGTGCAGGCTGTCTCACTTATTTGTTTTTCTTCCTTGCTCATATAACCCTCTATTGTGGTTCTGTTTTTTTCTTTTTGGGGTTTAGTTCATGACTAACTTAAGCTAGTGTATATATAGAAAAACTTATTTGGGAAAACACGCACCCCTGGAACTGCAGCCTGCCATCAGTTAGCAACTGCTTATTGCTTACGTGCACTATGTACCCAGGAAGCTGACCCAAACTCAGAGGTAATGTGCATATAAATATTGTCTCCAGATTTTACTTGAATACTTCTATCAATTGGCAATAACTATCAACTGTTAGTGAATGCTAATGTTTGGTTTTCGTCGTAAACAGCAAGTTTATCAAGATATATGTGCTGCCTTAGATCTGTGGTTGAGCATATTTGCTTCTGATTGTTGCTCCATTGATGATGAGTTCAAAATGGTGTCTGGAAACTCACTGCCACTGCTATATAACATTCTTGACTTGCTATCGATGAAGGTTTGCTTATTGATATGATTGGCGTTGTCTTTTATGCAATAAAAGTCTATCTGCCTATAGCAGTGAATACAATTATATAAAGTCTACTTATGATGTTGGTGTCTCATCTCTTTCTGCAGGGCTGCACAAAATTACATAGTAACATATATCAACTGATAATTAGATTATACAAACAGAACAGCTTGGAACTTGAGAAATGCCTGGCCAACCTTTGGGAATGTAGGAGGCTAAGTCATGCACTTTGTGTCTCTCCAGTAAATGAGGCATTTATCATAAACTTATCAGAGCATTGTGGTGAAAGATCCAAATCCATTGATTTCTGGATAAATTGTCTAAGTGGGTCCCAACCAGGACTTCTTGGGTTCCAACAGATCCTCACAGGTTCATTTAACTCTTTGACTTGTGGCTCTGAAAATCATGAACGGTATTTCCAATCAGCTGTCACAGTTGACCATGTAAAGCAGATGGTGTCTGAACTCATTTCAAGTGTAAGTATTGTCAGTTCTAAAGTAACTGCGATCTCTTTTATTTTTCTTCATTGAGAATTGTGTCCTTGACTGACTGGTGATTGATTTGCCTGTTGCTTTCCACATAGGATCCTGTTCGCAGTCATTCTCTCTTCCTTGCAGGGCATCTCTACTATGATTTGTGTGAAAGACATATTTCAAATGGAAGATTGTTTGAGGTTGAGTTCAAAATTTTGCATGATCTAAAATTATTGTTATTATTATTATTATTATTTCAAAATTTTGCATGGTCTAGAATTATTGTTTCTTTCCTTTATTATTATTATTATTCTTTTTTAAATACGCTGGAGTCTATTTATGACTTGGTTATGACATATATAACATGAGGGTTTTAAGCTTCGTCAATTAAGTGGGTCCAAATCTGCTTGCTATGAATAAATTATGGGTTTCTCAGAATCACACGAAATGTTTTTAAGACAGCTATTTCCATGTTGGACATGTATGCTGCTTTGTTACATGGTTATCTATTGGTTACTGCAGTTAACTTCTCATACTCCTTTAACAAATTTGTATGGCTAGTAACTGTTAAAAAGTTTACAATGATTCTCATGCTAATGATATAAGCTTGTTTTCTTTGGAAGGCAGAAGATACTTACATTGCTCCATGTGTCATAAATTTTTTATGCATGCTAATAGGGGGCTGTTTATGCTTTCTTTTTTGTCTTTCTTTTGTCATTATAATATTTCTACAGCAGACTCATCTTTAATGACAGCTATTTAGTCATTTGCTTTTTGTTTTATCGTTTTCTTCTTCTGTGGTACCTGAATAAAAACTTGAAACTGTTTGCTAAATTATTTGAGTTGCAAGTTATTGTATCCTCCACATTGAAATTCCAGCTTTTTCGAGAAAGTACAACAATTGAATTATTTTATTCTAGCATCTAATCCCTAGTATTGCAGCCTTTTTGTTACTACTTGTAAGGGGATAAACTAAAGGAATATATTTTCTTTTTCAATTTCATTTTATCCTTAGAAGAAAGAAAATCTGTTGGAGAAAGATCTTGAATTGGTCAACTAAGCAATATCCTCTCATGTAAATTTGTCTAGGTGTTATGGTTGTTAGAAGTCACTCAAATGTATTTTTGTTTTTTACTGGAGGCCTCTTTTCATGTTGGCTTATTTTTTTTGTAGAGTATCTTTCTATTTCTTGATATGATATTCTTTTTCTAACTGGAACTATTTCTACTAGGGTCTTTCATATGCAAAAGAAGCATTTCAATTGCGGAATCAACTCTTCAAAAGAAATTTTACATTGTCAATCGAGGAACAGGTTGAAAAATGCGATGAAACAGGTGAAACTGGTGAAGATGCTCACAAAGTTACAAATGTTGCAAAGAATCTTCAAGTGCATAAAATACTTGGTAGTGAACACTGGTCATTTGACAGTAGTTCATGGGACGTCTGTGGTTATTATCTTAGTCCGTGGAAAGTACTTCAAAGTTATCTGGAAAGCATTCTTCAGGTTTGGATTCTCTTTCTCTCACAATGTTTGATTCAGTTTTCCCTTGATATCCTTTATCAAGGATCTTTGTATCATTGTATGTAATTTATCATTTATTCTTTTCAGGTTGGGTATATTCATGAAATGATTGGAAACGGAACTGAGGCCGAATCTTTTTTATTATGGGGAAAAAATATCTCCCATTTGCAGAGATTAGCACCATTTGAAGTTGCTTTTTCTTCTATCTTGGGTATGAAATTTATATTCATTTTTTTTCTCTCTCATTATTACTTATTCATTCTTACAGTTTAGTGGCTAATAGCTAACAGTCTAGCTTTTTTGTGGTATTAGGGAAATTATATCGTAAGAAACAACTCTGGAATGCTGCAGAGATGGAACTGCAAAGTGCCAAAGGAATTCTGGTAGAAAGCAGCAGCTGTTATTCATGCATAGAATGCAGATTGATGCTGGAAGTTAATCTGGAGCAACAACTCGGTGATTTGTTCCGTAATGGTTTTGATAGCACCATCATTAAAAATTCAAAAGAGAAATTATCTCAGGCGGAATTTCTGTACAAATCAGCCCTTGAGAAATTGAATCATTCTGAGTGGAAAAATATCAGTTTAGGTGAAGAAAAGGATGAGAATAAAATTATTACAGGAACCATAATATCTACTAAGGATATTGCTGGCAATGCTGATGCTCATCATCCTGCAAAACCTTTAGAGGCAGTAGGTGCCAGAAAGAGTAGGAAAACTAAGAATGTATCAAAATCTGTGCTGAAAGAGCAACATGTTATACCTGAACAAAGTTCAAGGATAACCCGTTCAAGATCTCGATCAACTCAAAACCAAAGTATAAGCATTACTGGTGAAGCACAAATTGAGCTTTTGAATACAAATGGCAATGCTGTGTCTGACCTCTCTGGCACTTGTGGGCAAAAGGAGTCACTCCCGGGAACAAAAAGCAGTATGGGTGAAGTTAGGACTGAAATCACATGCTTATGTAAGAAAACTAAGTGTTGGCATTGCCTTCCAACTGAGATCATGACATCTGGGTTGGTGAACAATTTCATAAATATGAGGTGGGAATATGCCCGCAGGAGACTTATGGTGAGGGTACTTACTGGTATAGGTATGGTGCCGTTAATATTATTTAATTGTGCACATAGTCTCTTTTAATCTCCATTTTCTTGTAACTGATTTTTACATATTTGTAGGAAAATGTCTGGAATATCATGGCCAAACACAAGAAATACACAATGTTTTTTTGCAAAGCATATCCATTGTTGTCAGCAGAAATATATATTCTCAGACTTGTACCTCTGCTGGAACTTTCTTCCTTGATTGGATTGGGTGGGAAATCCCGGGAGATGCTTTTGCTGTTGAACGTGCTGCAATCCTATACAACATATGTTGGATAGTTATGAAGAATTTCCATTCTAAAGATACCGGGTAATTGTGCTTGTGATATACGTATCTGCTTTTAGCTCACGTTTATATACGTAAATGAGAATTCTAGTGTAAGAGTCAACCACTAATATCAGCTTTATGAGTGTATCTTTTGTATCAAGTACTTATTTTCCCCCTTGGTTTATATCGTTGAACAGGATTGTATGCTGTAATCTGTCCAATGTTCCATTATCAAAAGTAGTACACTGGCTGAAGCTAGCTTTTGTACTCTGCCGTGAGGTTCCTCTGCTTTTTCAAAAGGTGAATTTTATAATTATTCTGACCTTTTCTTCATGGCTTAAGTTTTATAAAGTCTAAGGCATAGTATTTTATTTCGACTGCTCAATTGTGGTTTGATGTGAAAATCTGATGTTAGCGCACTTGGTTTAATTTTTACTATCCTTTGATGAATATATTGTCTTATTACCCAAATGAAACTTTGAAAATTTTCTTTGATCTTTGATTAATATATTATATTTGACCGGAGTATTTCACTGTTCATTTGACAGATGTTGGTGAGAACATGTTTGATACTTAGTTTCTTCTTTTCACACCCATGTAATTACTTTTTCCTATAGTAAAACATTTACCACATAACTTCCACTGTAAACTAGTTTCTTGAAACTGGTTTTTTCTTGTATAAGTCTTTTCATCCATTTCTATATCAACTGTCTATAATTAGAAATGATTTGGTAATACCTACTCTTGCTGCATGATTTCTATGAAGGGGGTTTAGCATTCGGTTCAAGCCACTTGTGAAACTGGAATGTGATTTTTTTTTGCCTTTGCAATTTGCTTCCGCAACTTTTTTTGTAAACTTCTCTCACTATTGGTTTTTCTAGTGTTTTTTATCTTTTTTTTTTTGGAAATTGAATCTGGCTTTCAATATTAATACAGGTTTCCAGACTGCTTTCAGCTGTATATTTGCTTTCTGCAACTAATGAGCACTTCTCTTTGCCATCTTGCAAAGCACTCTCCGAAAGTCATTGGGCTTCATATTTTCATCAAGCTTCACTTGGGACTCATCTTAACTACCAGTTCTTTCCGCCTGCTTGTGGGAGATCTAATACGTGTTGCATTGTAGATTCCAGGGTAGGTCTGAACACTTACCATCTTGTCTGTTTCTTTGTTGCATTTTCAATCTATAATCGCACTACAAATTGTTGGCCCGAAGTTTTGTCTATTAATATGTGCTCAGCATTTTCTTATGTTTGCGTTAGTACTTCATGCTTGTTAGTTTATGTATTCTGAAAAGACCTTGAAGCTTTTTGTACATTTAAGATATACTTATGTTTCTATTTTCTTTTAGAACATAGTTGCATTATGTAGTTTGATATTTACACAAATCATATGCACACTGGTATTGATACTTCATTATTTTGCTTGGAGACCTTGATTGCTGAGCTGAACTAGCATGTGGCTTTTGCCTGCTCATCGTTCTTTCTTTCTTCTTCTTCATTTTTTTTGTCCTGTTCTATTGAGCAACTTTTAGTACGTGACTGCTCAGTTTTGTTATTATCATTTTTAATTTTATCATACTAACATGGTTAGTGTTCATAGAAAATGTCTTCATCTTTTGGGCTTTCTTACCACAGGTTTATATATTAGATTGCATACCTGTATATTAATACGATGGTCAACCATTAGGCCTCTCCCATATGTCCAATGATTGATTTATGGGAAATACTTTTTATTATGAATATAACTATATTTTCCTTGTAAATATTGAAAGCTGGAAGCTTCAGTGAATTATACATCTTAGTCAAGCTATTTGATATGCATGTTATGGTTGAATTGGAGCCTTGCTCTTTTGCTTTCACGAAATATCTTGCACCCAAGAGAATCACTCTCAATTTGTAGCAGGGCTTCCTCAATCATGTTTATTTATGAAATTGGCCTAGTTATACTCTGGTGAATTCTTGATAACTGACTCCACTTTCTGCTGGTTTTAATGTCTTTTATTCTTGAATTTGTTCTATTTTACTGATTCTTGATAACTGGGATTTTTAGCGTTCAATCTCATGCTGCAGATGTTCAATGTTTTAGTTCCTACAGTTTCAGTTTTTGAGTTGATGGGTTTTTCTTTTCAGGAGTTGCATGCACTTGGTTCATCTTGCCCACATACAGCCACATCCACCCCATTAAGGTTTCTGCTACTACAATTGCATGATAAAGAAGATTTCCTACTTAGGATTCTCCTCAACTCCCCACCCTCGTCCTCTTGAATACATTCTCAAACAAGAAATCTTAATTCTTTCTTCTCTGCTGCTGCAGGCTTGCTCCTGAGTCCCTTAATGATCTTGAACAATTTGTCATGAGCTTTTATGCTGGCCTTCCTTGTACTGCCATTATCTGTATAAGTTTGCTTGGACGCGCTTATACTAGTTTATTGCAAGAGTTGCTACTATATCCTTCCCGTGTTCATGCATGGATGCTGTTGTCACGGTTGAATTCTAAGAACCAACCTGTTGTTTTGCTTTTACCTCTGGATACAGTTTTAGAAGGTATTTTCTTCAATAAAAATTTGTATAATTGAAACTTCACAACTTATTTATGCACATAACTACTAGAAGGATACTAAAACAATTTTTAAAAACTTACCAGGAGTTTCAGATGATGATGTTCCTCATGATGATAATGCAAGAGCTTGTTGGGAGTTGCGTCAGCGCATGAATTCAGGTAGAAAATGGCGCTGTCCGTGGGGTTCCACTGTGGTTGATGATGTAGCTCCAGCATTTAGAGTGATATTGGAAGAGAACTTCATATCCTCTTCTAAGTTTACTATGGAAGATACAAAAGCTACTAGGTCTTTGTGGTGGGCAATTAGAAAGAAGATTGATTACCAACTTGGTAAGCTGCTGAGGTAGGTAATCTCTCTCATTATAGTTGTGCACGGTGCACCCCTTTTTTGGCTTAATTAGTGCGATTTATTTTTGGATACCACTGTCCAGCATGTTCCCCAGAAGACTTCATTCATTTGTTCATCAACTTCTTCTCCTTTTGTTGATACACATCAATCAAGTACTTAAATTTAATATGAAATTTGCTGCATTTGATGTGGAAATATAGGTGTGATGTATGAAATATTATGTGCTTTGCTTGTGATCCAGGGACTTGGAAGATTCATGGCTGGGTTGCTGGAGGATTGTCCTTCTTGGGGACTGCTTGGACTGTAAACACTTGAACACGGTGCTTAAGAAGCTGGTACAGAATCTTAAATCTAAATGCAAAATGGAGGTGAATGAGAGTTTCCTTAAACTTGTTCTTGGAGGTGCAATGATCGACATGGAAGAAGCATGTCTTCAACCGCAATGTTTAAAGAAAGGATGCTATATTGGCTTGCTTAACCATCATGATGGCATTGATAAAGTGTCTGCATTGGCTTCTCAACTAATACATGAAGCAGTGAATGAGATTCATCTGGAGGACACCATCTCTAGGGAGCCCATAATTTTGGTTTTGGACTGTGATATCCAGGTTGGTAAAATTGCTCTGGCTAATTGTTACATGATTTTTGTATGATGGTACCTTTTTCCTCCCTTGGGAAAGTCCAATTATTTTTTCATCTTTTTTTCCATTATGTTAAATAACTAATTAAGGAATATGTGCAGATGCTTCCTTGGGAAAGTATACCAATTCTAAGACAGCAAGAGGTTTACCGAATGCCTTCTGTTGGAAGCATCTGCAGGACACTAGAAAGAAGGTGGCATTTTCAAGAGCAAGTTGGTAGGAATCCTGTTGCTTTCCCTTTGATAGATCCCTTGGATGCATTTTATTTGTTAAATCCCAGCGGTGATCTCAGCAGCACGCAAGATGAATTCGAGAACTGGTTTAGGGATCAAAACTTTGAGGTAATTTTGCTATTTACTTTTCTGGTCATATTTGAGAATGCTTGAAGGTCAGAATTTATCTACACGATGATAGAAAAACCATTTTTTTCCCAAATATTCACTCCACAAACATTACATATGTTTACTTTTTCACTCATTCAAATCATTTTCTTGAAATAAATTGGTTTAGGTTCAATAAATGATTTCTTTCTTGATGAATCATATAGGGGAAGGCAGGAACTGTACCAACAGCTGAAGAACTGACTACTGCCTTGAAAAGCCATGACCTTTTCTTATATTTTGGCCATGGAAGTGGTATGGTTGTCAATCTTACTATCTCTTCTAAATTCTATGTTGCTCTTCCAGTGCAATTTTTTGTTCTAATTTTCCTTGCATTAATTATGTATATATTGGTGTACTTATGGTGGTTTCAGGGGAGCAGTATGTATCTAGACACGAGATTCAGTCACTGGAGAATTGTGCTGCTACCTTGTTAATGGGTTGCAGCAGCGGTTCATTGAGGCTACATGGTAACTATATTCCTAAGGGTATCTCGCTATCCTATCTACAGGCCGGTTCTCCTGTCACTATTGCCAACTTGTGGGAAGTGACAGACAAGGATATTGACCGCTTTGGGAAGGCCGTTGTTGAAGCTTGGTTGAGAGAAAGAATGGAGCTGGCAGATTGTTCCCAAATGGTCAAAGAATTTGAGGCCATGAGAATAAAGGGGCGCAGAGGAAATTCCAGGAAGAAAGGTGCAAGTAGTGACCAGAGACCAAAGATAGGATCATCTGTGTGGCGTGCTCGCGATAGTTGCACCCTCCGTTTCTTGAATGGAGCTTCGCCAGTATGTTATGGTGTCCCTACTGGTATATGGATAAAGAAAGATTTGTAGCAAATTGAAATACTTAGGAGTAAGAAAATAGAGAACTGCTTTCAAGTTTTGTAGTGTTTTTGTTTGATAGATAGCTGTATTCTTTGTTAAGTTAATGGTTAATGAAAAGTGTAAATGAATGTGATGTGTAAATTAGTAGGTTTTAAATACTTGTGTGAACACTTTTTAAAGAGAAAATATGAAGTAAAAGAGCAATGATTGGAGTATATTTCTACTTAATCATATTTCAGATTGTCTTGGAATTAATTTTAAGTTTCATATTAAGACAATGTTAGAAATAATATAATTTTTGTCATGTTTGCTTAAAGATAGTTGTGTGCATTTTATTTATATTGCTTGAAAGGGTTTCAAGCATGAAACATCATTGGTTGTAAACTAAAGTCTAAAACAGTAAAACACTGTTCCATTCTGTATTTATTCATTTCTTTACACTCTAAAGTGCTTCTTCAAGAATAAGCTTAGATTGCATTCATTCTTCTATTCTTCATTCGTTGAAGCATTTCTTGCAATAAATGTTAATCAGAGAAATGTCCTTTCTTCCTTTTTAAGGATAGAGAAGTAACAGAAAATTTAAATAAAAACCAATTAAGAGCAGGGGAAGGGACAAGGAGTTATAAGATGAAAAGACTTACAAATTTCAAAATCCATTTGGGTATCATTCTTAGTTTCATAAGACTAAAAAAGGTCAATAAAGTGGCTATAGTAATTGATTTAGAGGTCATTTTTTCAATAATATATTCATCGGCAGAAGGCCAGAAGGAAATGGAAAGTAAGACCTACAGACATTGTTTAGTTGTTAAGAGAAATGAGTTGATTAGGAGTGTCAACATGGCAGCAGATTAAGTAGACTGGATATGAGCTCTCAGGATTGGCTTAGGAAGCCTTCTCACTATTTATATTCCTGGTGTCAATCTTAGAGTCAGAGTTGCACTTGTATACTCATAAATTTTCTTTTACATGATTTTATTCATTACTTAAGCATAAAAGTACAAAAGGTGGTAGCAAAAACAAAACGACTGGATATTCCATTACATTTATGTAGTCCAAATCTCAGTTTTCGATATCAGCTACTCTATTAGCCTCCCGGTACACAAAATGTACAGTGGAACTGTTGGATCCTGCCGCGATCTCTATATTGTTCCCTGAGTCACGGGGAGATCCTGTTTCCTGCATAGCATTTGTATAGAGCATAAAGAGTCAGATTCCACAGTGAGATTAGACACATTTGCAGAAGCAGGCAAGCAGCCAGTTTGGACTATTAAGCATCAATTCACTTCAAAATTCCAATTGCAGAAACACTGTTACGAAAGAATTTATAGTGACAACCATCAAAATTAGGATAAATTTGGATATAAGAACAATTCAGTTGATTAAAAAAAAAATCTTGCAAAACATGGAGTTTGATAACAAAGTGCAATCAATTGCAAAGATAATATAAAACAAGTAACCTGCTATTGGTTGGAATCAATCTTTGACTGCTCCTTTGAACATGATGCAATGCCAGTCTGATTGTATGAGTTCTCCCAGTTCTTTCCATCATATTGTCGAATCTCAAAATGGGAGAGCGTTCCGGGGTCTAAACATCTGAGTGAAACTGCAATGCCATCAGGGTTTGATCTTGGGGTATAGAATGAAGTTATTCCACAAACCTTACAAAATGTGTGTTTCGCTGTGTGAGTTCCAAAAGTGTAGGTAGTAATGTACTCCTTGGAATCTCCCAGAAGCTGAAACCTTTCATTTGGTACGATAAAGTGAGTATTTCCTCTCATGGAGCAGTCGGAACAGTTGCATTTCCACGCGACGACACTAGTAGGTGCTTGGACATGCCATCTTACTTTCCTGCAGTGGCAACCACCACTGTGCACCACTAAATCTGATTCCATGCCAACAACCGGGGCAATGGCAAGTTTTGCCTAGGTGTCTCCTTCGTATAGTCGGTAGCTGAAATTGTTAATCAACTCCAGTTAACAATCTGAGTAACAATAACAATTTTAACTATCATAACATGGACAGAACGAAGAACAACTATGTGGTATGCAACAATCAATAGACAATACTTTAAAGTTTGAGCAAGAAGAATAATCCTACCAAAAATAAGTACTTAATGGAATCAAGAATGATAATGAAAGAATACCATAATTCCTACAGCTATCTGCAAATTTCATTTCCTTCAACTTTCAATGTAAAGAGAAGAAAGAAACTGTAACCATCAAAATTTCAATGCCGTATTCCTCATATATTCCACCCAATCTATCAATCCAACATCAGTTGTATGGTAAGAAAGTAAAGGGAAGTAGTATAAACTAAAAATAACATGTTATCTCTGTGCTAAAACTCCCTCTTCAATTGAGAAAATGTTACAAATTAGTTCACAATTCGAGTCCATTTTAAGTACCTATTCCAAGTGCTTCTTTCAGTTGAAAATGCCAGTTTGCCACTCAAGATGTCAATAAATTTGCAAACAAGTAGATTTATACAAGGCAAAATAGCCTACAATTTAGTATTGACAATTTCTAATGCTCTATTGATATGACTGTCAAGTATTAAGAGGTTTGCATTTCAAAAGGCAATGGCACAATGCTGTTCGAGGACAATTTTAATTTTCTCCTCTCAGATTTGAAGGGGAAAACAGGAGATTTTACCAATATGATACAAAGTTGAAGAATCCATTCAGACTCACATAAATTCCAAATTTCATGGTTTCCTCCCATTTGAGTCTAACAAAGGAGAAACGAAAGGAAAATTAAAAAAAGTAAATGAATATGATCACACTATAAACAAAACAAGCTTCATAGAGGAAAGAAACCACAACAGTATTAATGAGAGTCAATGAAAAACCAAAATTCATAAGAGGAAAAACAAGCAATTTCATAACCCAAAAGGAGAAAAGTATATATCTGCAGAAATGAATAACACACCTTGACTTGTTCTCCTCCTCCCTTCAAAGGTTTGTCTGTTGAGATCGAGAATTGTCAGCTCTACAAAGCGGTGGGCATGGCATAAACGAGAAATTCGCATTATTCTCCGTTGAACAAAACAAATGACTTGTAAATGACCAAAATGCCATTAAGTAATTACTTTTAAAATAATATTGATATATGTATTTATGTCATTTTAAGTTTCAAAAGAAATTATGTCATCTTCATTTTTGCAGAAAAAAAAATTGTCTTCATCTTGGAGCAATCATGCAAGAACCAGCAGTCTTACTGTAAAAGCATTTTGTAAATAAATGAAATTCCACATCAGAAAAAAAAAATGCAACAATCAGTTTTGACTTATTTGCGTGCCCCTAAAATACAATAAGGGTCAATGTCTGCATGATTTCCCTGCAGATCCCACTCCTGTGCAAAGGCCTGAGGTTTCATTTTTACAGTATATACACAAGAGTAAATGATTAACAGAACTGAATAAATTACAAGTTTGGCTAATAATTCAACTTATAGGAGGAAACGAAAAGGAATTATGAATCACATCCAAATGATTACACAACAACAAAGGAAATCAGCCATCTCTTCCGCCGCCCGCCTTCCCCATCACAATGAATGAGAAGTAGTAAATCAGTGCAAAGTCTAATTCTTTTGTGTTTTACCTATTTTTTTCCTAACACTATGGAGATAATGTAACCTTTCCTGATTCCCCTCCTTTCTGGGTGCCACTTCAATCTACATTTGACCACCCATGGTTTCTCTTCGTCTACGTCTTCTTCCTGAACGTCCCAAAAGAAGTCTGCCATGCCGCCGCAGGCGGCTAACCAAAGAAATATTGCCACCATCATTGTCATCATTACTAGAATTGTCATCATCTTGATCAGAGAAACCCAGACCCCCAACAGGAGACGTATGACGAAGACCGCCAGCATTCTCATCTGCTGCAAGTGTAGGCTGCCTTGATCTTCGGCCAAGGTCATTCCCTGATGGCCCAAAAGCATGGAGCAGAAGAAAGAAATTGACAAAATTACTATCTATGCCCACCTCAAAACCTCCATTCCTTTCTCCAGCATCTGCATTTGGACCATCCTCTTCATCCGTTTCACTACCATGATGGTTTCCTTCTATCACATAATCACCAAAAACCATTGCCCCTGGCATTGTTGACCTAATTGTGCTAATCACATCATCCCGCTCCCGCTCTCGTTCAAGTCTTCTCCATTTCTGTTCAAGAGTAGGATCCACTTCGCGTGGACGAGCACATGGATGATCTGCCTTCATGTGTTTTCTTAGTTCCTTAAACGTCCCAACAAAGGTACAGTCATCCTGCATGCAGCTTCTCTTTTTAGCATTTAAATGTTCCCTTGCAGGTTCTACCACAGTCCATCCTTTCACCTGACCCCTGCAGAGAGGGCATGCAAGTTCTGTAACTTCACACTTCCCGACACTCCAAGTGGAACCCGGCGCCGGAACTGGGCTATCAACAGAATTACGCAAGGTTTCTTCGAGATTGGAGGACACTACTTTGGTGTAAAATTTCTTGTACTGGTCAAGGCAGTTTGAGTATCGAAAGCTAGTTCCACACATGTAGGGACGGCAGCCCTTGTCATGGGATGAACAGAGAAGAAGAACAGCATTATGAGGGCACTCCATGCAAACAGAACATGTTGCATCTTCCCAATCTTTCTTATCCAAAGTTTTGGAACATCTTTTAGGGCACAAGTCCCCAGATATCCCTTGACGACGAGAGGACAATGAGTATGGGGTTGGCCTGAATTGCCGCAATGCAGTTCTACGTCGTCCTTTGCTTCCTTTCGCCATTTGCAAACTACACCTCGAAACAATATTACAAAATCAGGAAATCTAATGGACTCAGTAGAAATAATCTCAAGTCTGCATATTAAGTTAAAAACAGATCAACTATCCAGTGCGGTTCACATTTTCCTAAAGAAAATGCTGCTAACCTTTAAATCTGCAAACAATAATATAGATAATATAGTAACCACAGTGGAAAGATATGGCAGTTCATCTATCCTTCAAAAAATTATCTTTGCAATCCAGTATTTTATTGTGTCAAGAGTATATCCAAGGACCTCCGACTGAAACATGTTAAAAGTAAAGAATATCTCTTGTAAACTTGAAATAATATTCAACTTTCGGATCTAATGTTGAAGAGTAGTACAAGAGCTGATAACAAATCCATGTAATCCTCAAGAAACAGATATTCAAAGAACAGTAAGATACAATACAATTGAGGCAACAGACACCTGGTGTTCTATCTTACACACACAAAACACACTTATGACGCATTTCTTGCTTTTTTTCTCTCTCTTGTCTTAGCTGTTTCCCGCAAACAAACCATCTTCAATAAAAACTAAAGGGGATGGGCATAAAAGAAAGCTTCTGTAAGTCCAAATAAGGTGCCTTCCTTGCATATTATTATTTAGGCAGCTAAATTGACAAAAAAGAAACTAATAATTACAAAACAACCTACAATATTTCACATCTGTTGCCACTTAGAGTATCATGCCAGATGATTCGGTGAAGACAAACAATAACTCCTGTACTAATCTCACAAAGCCATTAAAGATCAAACTAAGATCAAAGCTATCCAAATATTTTAGCTACATTAAGCCATAACCCTATTCTCTATTACAGTAATATGCCCTTCTCAAATATGAAATGCTTGTAAGAACTTCTCTCGACTATTATACAACAAACTCATCTACAATTTCCTGCATTTTAAGAAACTGAATCCAGAAGGGGTACGAAGGGGAATGAATTCCCAATTCAAGACCATAATAATACAAGTTCCTCTTACATCATCAGCAAAAGGAACCTCCTTTCCCCTCACCATACTTCCAAAACAAAAGTGCCAGAGAACAATCCACCGATGACCCAAAATTCAAGTTGAAATACATGAAGAAAACCCAGTCACGTATGTTTATAATGTATCGTAATACAATTCAGATTCATGCTTCAGTATACAAATGAATCAGATCATCTACCATAGCCAGCATACGACCAAAACCAAAAATATAAATAAAAAACAAAACCCATTTCATAGATAAAAATCGAACATCGCAAACCAACAATTCAACTAACCGGCATCACAGATATGACCTGAAAATCCATAATTAAAAAGGATGAACTGGGAAATTCTCACCTGTCTGGAAAAGTTGTGAAATCTAAGATCGAAATATTGCGTTAGTTGGAGATACCAAATTGCATCTGAGAACAAAACATCCAGAGTTAATGATTTCTTTATATAGATAGATTAAAGAATCTAAACAACGTGCTTTAGCAAAAGATTCACGCGATAATACAGTTAATTAACTGATAAAATAATCAGAGGAGAACATGAAGCTACGATTTTACCCACATGGGACTTTAGACTTTATCCATCTAAGATCTACAATTATCGAATTCAATATCTAATTTAAAAATAAAGGACAAAAACGAAAGTAGGAACTTGGAAGTATTTAAAATTAAGATAATTTTATCGAAAATATATATTTTTTTTAAAAAAGGAAAAGTCTTTTCCATCAAATTTCAAGAAGTGAAAATGAATATTTCAAATATTCTTTTCTTCTCTCGTGAAAAAAAAAGTTTTAAAAAGAAAAAAGGAACGAAAATTCGACGGGGAAAACTAAAGAGAAGGCAACGGACATACCAGGGAAATATTTTGAGGAAATGAAGAGCGAAAATTTTAAATTAAGAAGGGAGATAGTGAGAGAAACTAGGGTTTTGTTTTTGCCACGAAATCGGAAGAAATGGCGACGAAATCGAGGGATTGAAAGGCGCCAAGAGCTTTGTTCAGAGAGAGCGAGTGAGGGAGGAAAGAGTAGCGTAGAAAAGACTCGACGAATCCGATTAATGGGTACTTTCGTGGAGAACTTTGGTGGTCGAGAAATGGGGAATTCCACGCGCGTGCAGGGAATGTTCAATTCACGCACCCATTCCAAATGAGACGTGCTTGGGTTGGGGATCAAGGTTGACGCGCTCTACGTGATTTGAAGAACACGCCCCGGGGAATCTTGGGTTAACACTTTGCAGTTTTATTTGTGGGAAGAGGCGGTTTTGTCACACGTGGACTTAAAAGAAGTTGCTGAAAGACGCGCCGGTTATACGGGCTGAATGAGTCACGTGATGATGACGCCACCTCCGATGGCGGTTCACGCCCTACATAAATAAAAAGCGTTAACGTATCACGTGCCTATGACGGTTGATTATAGTGGGGAGCGTCTTTTTGCTGCGCTGTCCGTCTTGCTTGTCATTTTTTCTTTCTTTTATTAATTTCTCGCTACTTCTTCAGCTGCAAACCAATTATGGGTGAAAAATTACTTGCCATTTGCCAAATTCCACGTTGATTGCCTAACTTGAAAACCAATCAGAGAGAATGAAAGACATAAACCACATGAATAATTTATAAATGATGATTGAGGCCTACTATTGGGTTTAATTTGATTTAAACCATATGTATTTATATCTGTCTAACGGTTTATGATTAAGGCCTCTTTTGTTGAGTGGAGCACAAGTGCAATTTTAACCTTTCAATGACTTGTCAACCCAAAGCAGCTTGCTTAGATGTAAAACAACTTTCAATCAGTTGTCCTATGGATGATTTAAAGTACAAAAGCAGTGCCGTTTGTTCATCAATAGGGGGTGGCCTTAAGTTACATTGATCGGAGAGAGTCAGTGACTTTAAGCTATTTAGACTCTCACCAATCGAGAAGCAAGATTTTAGCAAAAGGAGCTTAATAATGTTCCAATTGGGTCAACCTGTTATGATAATAAAATTCTCTTGATGATGGTTATCTTGATAGAAATGAATAACTCTCAAACCAACTTACACTAATTAACCAACTAATTAACCAATTATTGGTAATATTGAGCTTAATTCGATCCACAAAAGTCCCTATTTTCACAGCGGAGAAGGTTTAAATGGGTTGGGTATAGAAAAGATCAATTTAAAACCCAGGTTAAACAATGTTAAAATGGACCGGGCTACGAATGGATATTGGACCTCAGCCCAATATCTAATATCAAACAACCACAAACCCGAACCCGCCCGCCAGACCTGAATCTAATATCGTGACCGCCGCTTATAAGCTCAAAACCCTAAAAAAAAGAAAGGAAGAAAGAGTAACAGAGAAGAAGTTTGGGGTTTTAGCAGTTGCAGAAGCAGAGCAAACCAGCCGCTTTCTTTCTCCCCGAGCAGCTTAATTTTCAAAAATGCCAAAGTCCAAGCGAAACAAGATAGGTTTGGTTTCCTTTCTGTTAATCGTTCAACAATCAAAAGTTCTATTTTTTGTTGTTATGAAGTGTTCAAATGTTTGAATTATCATGTGATGGATATCTGCAGTTTCGTTGTCAAAGACAAAGAAGAAGGGAAGGGAACATAAAGAATCAATAGTTAATGCCATAAGGGAAGCTGCAGAAAGTTACAACTCTATTTATGTTTTCTCTTTTGAGAACATGAGAAATCTTAAGTTCAAGGAGTTTAGAGAGCAGCTCAAACCTACGAGCAGGTGACAAAATTTATATTCAAGATTTCAATATACTTTTCTGTTTTTATTGTCCTTTTTTCCTTAATTATTTTTATTGATTTTGTTTGGGGTTTGCTACAGATTTTTCCTTGGTTCAAATAAAGTGATGCAAGTTGCACTAGGTCGTTCTGCTTCTGATGAGATTAGACCAGGTCTTTACAAAGTTTCTAAGGTACTGCAATAACTTATTTCTTTCTTGATGTTTCAATTTTATGTTTATGCTGTTTTTCTTCATTATGATTGTTATTCAATTGTTTTTTTACAGCTTCTACGGGGGGATACTGGACTCTTTCTTACCAACATGCCAAGAGAAGAAGTAGAAAGGTAACTTCATGTCTGATATTGGTTCAGTTTTGCATTACAGCTGTTTTGCCTGACATTCACCTTTTTCTTGTAATGTTTTATGTTCTGGTTTCCTTATCATGTCTTCATGATTATGTTGCAGTGTGTTTAATAAATTTGAGGAAACTGATTTTGCAAGGACAGGAAGCATTGCTGCTGAAAAGGTTTTGATAAGGATTTCTGAATTATACATTTTAGCTTGCTTTAAATCTCATGATCTTTAATTCTGACGCCTGAGTTTTATTGTACTTTCTATCATTTCCAGGTGGAACTTTTTGAAGGTCCTTTGGATCAGTTCACACATGAGATGGAGCCCTTCTTGCGCAAGCAAGGAATGCCTGTTCGGTTGAACAAAGGTAAATGCTTTCTTGTGTTTTATGCACCTAATATGCATATATTAAGGTTGATTTACATATTAACTTTGTTCATGGTCTACAGGTGTGGTAGAACTTGTTTCAGACTTTGTTGTCTGCGAGGAGGGAAAGCCTTTGTCACCTGAGTCAGCTCGGATACTGGTTCGTACAATCTTTTATACCTTGTCGGTTTACCTAGTTATAGTATAAACTTGTAGTTGATGGAATATTGGATAAACAACATTTAAGTCCCATGGTGTATGTCTCTGAAAAAATTACAATTGAAACACTGATGACCTTGAACTCATTTGCAGCGCTTGTTGGGGATCAAAATGGCCACATTCCGGCTACAGTTGATCTGCAGATGGAGTCCCGAGGACTTTGAACTTTATAAAGAAGCACTCGATGATTCCGATGTTGAATCTGCGTAGAAGTGTTTCCTATTGATTGCAATTAGAAGATTACATTAAAAGGGTTCTAGACATCCAAACTAAAAAGTCTTGAATATCCCATTTTTGTTGTCGTGGAGGACAATATATGCTACTATTACACAGTAATGCTGCAGCAGTGGTATAGGTGGTTTCTCAGTTTTGTCTGGATGTCTGGGAAGTGGAGTCTAGACTAGATTGATTGTGTTTTCATTGACTGGTGTAATTCTGTAAGCTGTTGCGCTAAAAGTTTTGGTTTTTCCATATACTTTGCCTCAAGTGCTTCTCTGTAAAATCTTCTGTTTGTAGTATTACATCTTAATTGGAGTTGGCATATCTGAATTTGCATGGAATTTTGTCATACGCTCAATTTCTTCTCTCCCTCACATTCTGAGCGGATGATGGGTGATCTCACCTTCCATATGGCACCTCTCTTCTCGATGTAACAGCTGCCAGTGCCCATTTGCCATATTTCAAGCTCTCTTTCTTTAGGACTAAATTTTCCTCACCTATCTTATTTTTTAGGTTGATTTTCAATTCCATATAATAACGCCGCCTTCAAGGTTTTAAGGCAAAATAAGTACTCTGATGAAGCAATGTTGCAGGAATATTATGTAATCGGATTAGCCATTATTATTAATGTAAGCACTTTAAAAAAGTTTTGATCCTTTAACAATGTTGCTTTAACGGTTTGTGTCCAACTTTGCTTTGTTCAAGATGTGGGTGATTTCCAAAAAAAAAAAAAAAAAAAAAAAAGAATGTGGGTAAAAGACCCTTTGTAGTAACCATTTGCGTAACCTTATCTGTTCTACGGATTACTAGCTTAAGCTCTTCACCATTGCACAGAGAGCAGTGAAAAGGACCATTAACAACAAATGTTATATGGTGTCGAGAATGACCCGAAAGCCAAAAGTTGCGAACTTGTGAGGCATGATTTCCGCCAAATGCTGGAGATATTAATTACTATAATGGAATGGCCATGAAAAATCATGTTGATAAAACTACTAATGCTAAATTAGTATTAAATCGTTGATGTGCAATGGCAGGGGAACAAGAGTACTAATCAAACATGCCACTTTCAGAACAAAATCTTGATAGATTGATCTCTGTTCCAAAATGCAGTTTTTGCATCTCCATCAAATTGTAAATGAAAAACTAGACAGTTTCTTCACAGAGACAGAAACCCTAACTCACAATGCTGCCAATTCAGCCTTTTTATCCTCCAAGAGCTTTAGCTCCTCACGCCAACCTTCTAGTTTAGCCAACTTTTCCAGCTGTTCTGGCTTCATATCCTCCATCGGCGTTTTCTGCTGTTGAACTTCTGCTAGTCGAATCTACAAATGAAAACCAATATACCAGTGAATCAACATAACACTATAAAGCATAGGCACGGATTACAATACAAACTTGTATGTTTGTCACAGAAAGATTTAAAGACATTTGGTTCTTAAGGCATTGTGTCAGGTTTTAAAACAAATCTATGAGGAAAAAGCATAAAAGCACCATGACAGTGACACCATCCATAGGAGGGACACCAATATAAAGAATCTACTTGCTAAGCGCCAGTACTGAAAGGAAGAAGTAATTCCGCGCTGAAGTCACTTGAAGTTCTCAAACATGTTTAGCAACAATGTGAAGAAAGTTTTAAATTTAGTACATTATACCAATGAACCTTGTTGCCACTCAAATATTCAGTTGTATGCCTGATGTCTTTTTAAGTCCTCAATTATGGGCAAGATATGTTAAGATTTATACATCAAGCTCATCGTCACATATATCTACTGCATGTACAAGAACCATGCAGCATGAGCTATCTGAAGCTTCTGCAAGGGAGAGCAACTAACTCATAGAGGAAATAGAAAAAGAACATGAGTCCAGCAAAAGAACAAGTTAGACAACTGTGCACCTGGAAATCAATATAATAGTAGACTTTAAATGCATTCACACCCAAGAAAGGGCATGAGCTATACACCAGGACCAGGAATAACAAAAGCATTAGCATGCATTTCGCGATGATAAAGTAGTATGGAATTCTCTTATCAAGTGCAGATGAGTCTATAAATAGTGTAGTTTTACACTAGTATGAGTACTTACTGGTCATACTTGTTAGCGACAACACTTCTGTTTATTGAGTATAAACAATGGCTTTAATATTAAAGTAAGTATTCTACATAGAGATGACAAAGAAATTGTCTCTCTTCAAGAAGATGTACCGAAATGCTGGACAACTATAAAAACTCGTACTTACATGTTAATACAAGAATGTAAAGAGCCATACCTTCTTTTTAAGTGCCCGAATTTTTTTATCAAGATCTTGAGCTGGTGCCCCGGCATCTGAGGCCTCCACTGAGTTTGAGGGATGGGAGGTTGGAACAGGATTTTGAGAAACAGCAAGATTGTTCATCTGAGATGTCAAAGATTTAACAGATTCTGATCCATGATTTAAATTTTTCTGAGGTACATCCTCTTTTGGAATCTCGTCATCCTCCTCTGCTTCAGAGTTCTTACCCTTTTCAAGAGCAGCCTGCCATAAGTAAATTGGTAAATTCAATGCTAACTATTAACATGCAGAATCTTTTAGGACGATCATCCGAGACAATTAGTTTGTTTTATTAACATAATGCAGTAAATATGCTTCTCTATAATCTAGAAGTTGGCAGAAACGAAGTCATAGTATAGTTATTGAGCAAAAATGGAAGTGAATATATTTTAAAAAATACAAATAATAAATTTTTCATCCAATCTTCTTCGTTTTTAATAACAAAGGGGAAAAAAGGCAAAATAGAGATAAAGAAGTACAGAGCCCACTGCAAGATATCGGAAAAGCTGGAAAGCTATGTTGGCAGACCAAATATACTATGAAGCTTACTGCAGCTTGATGTGCACTTTTTAATCATTTACTGAAGGAAACATTGAAGAACCATGCAAGAAAAGAAATTATCATCTGCTGGCCATGGAACCTTGAAATGGGGCATGGCTCAAGAATAAGAGAAAGAAAAAGAGAAGGATAAACCTCTGACAAACCATAAGGTTGATGTCTAAATGCATTTGTCTCACAAACTAAAGTTTCATAAGGAAAACAAATGGAAAATTGTTTATCTTATGAAATAGTTTAAAGAAAGAAAAAACCCCAAGCAGAAAAATGAATTGAGCTAAAATTGCAATTAATTAGACATCACGAAATAGCATGGCAAAAGGCGCTATACCTGGAGCCGCTTCTCCTTCTTTCGTTCATTTCTCTTAGCTGACTTAGTCTTGGGTTTTGCATCCTGAGTTGGATCATAACCTGGAGGCCCTACTTGCGAAGCCATCTCCTTTTTCCACTACATCAAAGAGTAAAATAAAGATCAATGTCAATCTTCATGTTTGTCTCTCTCTTTTTCCTTTTGGGGGAAAAGATGCAAAATCTTGGCTGAGATATTGCTATGAAAGATAAGTTTCAATCCAATAACTCCAAAGGACAAAGTCTCAACTCAATTTAGCTCGACAAGGCAGAGTGTTAATAGTATGTAGCTGATTTAATTCTCATTCAACAGCTATAAACAATTAAGCTGCTTTAACATGAAATTAGCAGCTCCAAACTCAACCCTAAAGCCATAAAGAACTTTTCCCACATTCAACAACAACCAAATACAAATATGAAGATAGGCACGACCACACAAACATCAAATAGAAACACTGAAACACACATAATCATCCACCATTCATCTATCCATCCACACATACATATAAACATTGTAGGAAAAGAAACCAGTGGCATACACATCAAAAGTACAAATTTTGATGCTATCCCTCTACTCTTCCGCAATTTTGGTCTTTGGAATCAAGAAAACAAGCCAAAAGATGAAATTACATGCATATAAAAGCATAAATTACATCTACATGCATACATACCAAGGCGCCTTTGGACTGGTAAATGGCGACTTCCTCTTGGGGGACATAGCCAGCCCTAATCCGAATGGGTTTGCGGAGGGTGCCGTCTGGTCTTCGGGTTGGCGCTAGAATTCTTTCTCCTTCTTTTAGGGTTTTGCTTAATTCCTCCATTCTCGTCAATTGCTCTTCACCTGCGCCATTATTGCTAGCCATTTGATTTTATTTCTGTGAAAAATCAATGGAGATAGGTTTCCTTTGATTCTGCTTGGGAGACTGTGATTTTAGCTCTATTACTGCCTCAGTTCGTGAAATCAATCAAACGGAATTCACTATCCAATCACCCAAAAGGGTAATAACAATTTTTTTAAAAGAATATGGAGTATTAATTTTTTATTTTTTATTTTTTTTGCTTTTTAGTATTTATTTAAATCTTTTTTTTTTGGGTACTTCAATGGAGATGATGAATTCCATTTTGCACCCTTATAATTAAATTATTTCGGCTTCAGCCCCTATAACTTTTTTTTTCTTTTTTTTTTTGGATGAAACAATTCTATAGCATAAAAATAATGGGTAGTTTTGATAAAAGAAATTGAAAACAGAAGGCCTTGAATCTTGATTAAGGATATGGGGAAATCCATTACCTTCTCCTTTATATGTTTGGATAAATTTATTTGGATTATTATAATAAAGATTTTACCTTCTCCTTTATATGTTTGGACATATAGAAATTTATTTGGATTATTATAATAAAGATTTTATTGTACTCACTAAAAAAACACTACTTGATCTAGTAGAAAAAATAAATAAATAAACACACTACTTGATCAAAAGTGCATTTTCCCACATACCTTTAGCTAAGTTCAAGCCGAGAATAATATGCTAACATTCCGGGCTTAGCAGGAAAAAAAGATGAAATGAGAATTGTCAAAAGTTTTGAAGCATATCATATCAGCCCATAAACTAGTGGAAAACATAACAAATCTTCTGTGATAAATCAATTGTGTATTTTCCCAGTCAAAAACACCCAAAATGAGATGGGTGATGGTCCCAATCTCGCTATCATGTAAACAAAATTTCACATCACACACCTAACATTACTACAAAGAAGAAACATCATGATTATAACACCTAATCTCTTTCATCAGGATATGAAATTTGACAATGCCATTTCAATCACCTGAATTTATTCATTCTCTTCGTCAGCACCACGCCCAATTCTGTGATCCCTTTTATCATGTACAATTAAAGAATACTACTACATTATATGGACAAAAGAGGAAGAAATCTACTAGCTTTCTACCCGCAGCGGAAAAAGTGAGATCAATATTCAGTATCAGATTTGTTCCCTTTGCATGCTAATTTGAAGAATTGTCGCTCCAAGGAAATATACTCATCATCTCCTCATGGACTCAGGTCAAGGTGGTTTGGCACTGCTGAACAAGGCTAACTGAAGGCATTCCACCAAGATTTTTCACTCCCTCTTATCTTCTTCTGAATCATCTTCCTCATCTGAGAGACCAGCATTTCCGTTCTTCCTCTCCTGCTTGACCAAACCGACATCCCCATCAGGCTGCCCTCTAGTTAGAGATTGAGCTTCTTCATCATCAAATTCCTCTCCCATGTCTTCCGAATATGCATACCTGAGGACAGTTAGCAATATTGAATATGTCGGCCAAAAAAAACAGTGGCGAAAAGTACAGCTGAAATTAAAGCAGTATGAGATACCCATATTATGGCTACATATTACAACTCTAAAACTATCATCTACATCCTCAATGGGTTATGGGAAGATCAACCATGTGACTGCAGAGTCTAACTATAAAGGTAAATAATCTATGCAGAACATGGCCATCAGAAGTCTGACACAAGGTGCTTAAAAGGCCCTTCCTAGCAGTCAAAACCTCAGTAACATACCATTCAAAATAAAAGAACAAAACTAAATAACCATCCTATTGACTCAGGACAACTTCTACAAAAATAAAGCGCACCGTTGGGAGCTCTGAGATGGAGCCCAGAGATAGCAAATAACACAGAGTAGAACAAATGCAAGAATGTCCCAGAAAGCTGTGATGATCCAAGCACTCTGCCACCTCTCATTGAATGGGTCTGTTGCTTTAAAGTATACCTGTAACAGCAATATTGTCAGATCCACGATAAGTCGAACCACCGGAATCTTACTAAGGATTCCAAAGAATTCTAACAATAAACAATCGTCTTTCTAGCAAATATTCAACAAATTCTAACGTTTCTGTCATTTATTCATGAAATAAAATATACAAACACCATGTAAGAAAGATACCTCATAACTTATCCATGCAACTGAAGCAATCACTGCCACAGCTAATGCATTTGAGAATTTCCTATAAAGGTCCAACTTTATTGAAGTTCTCTTTGCCTGCAAAAATAGCGTTGGTTATTAAAATTCATAATGTACAAAGGAAATTATGCAAAGTTATTGGAATGAGAGAATTCTGAGGTCATTAACCATTAAAGCAGTGGAAAATTCTGAAATACCTGTAACTGCTCCAGTGTTTTTGAAAGAGATGTAAAAATCCACAATATCAAAAATGCATCCAAGAAGGCATCAGGAAGGACTAAGAAGAGTCTAGCTCTTCCTGATATGTCATTGATGGTCCCTACATACTCTGTTATGTCCAACAATTCAGATGCCAGAAAATAAGTTGCTCCAAGAAGCACCACCTTTGAAGTAAGACCACCTAAAGTTGGGCGCACAACACCATATCCCATTGCAACAGAAAGTATGAGAAGTCGTGAAAGTGTTTTTCTTATAGCTCCAACTGTCACAACCCAAGTTGTGATTACAACCGGCCTCATTCCTGTATTATTAAAATTTGCATATTCAAGATACCATAGTATCATTTCAAACAAACCCAGACCAATAACAGCAGTTATGCAATGTTGAAGTTGAAGGATATCTTTCCAAAACCTCATGTACTGAGAGAACCAAATGGCACTAAGCAACAAATAGGCAACTGCCATGTATACATAGAACTTCAACAATGGAGCCATTCTCCCAGGTAAATAACCATCAGGATTCTTCCAAACCGTCTTCCCACTCATTACTGTTCCCTTGAGTTTTGGATCACATGCTATAAAAAATAAATTATACATCCCAGTTTTCGTGATGGGAACCTCTGCATTGTCCATACTCGTCGACAAATAGTTCCCACTGAACTGTATGTTCAAAACTTTTGGCCAGTTAATATCTGTTGCAGAAGGAATCCTAATGACTTCACCTTGCTTGCAACCTTCAAGCTTAGCAAGATCAGGGGTGCAACAAATTGATCTCTGTCCACCATAAGCTGAACCACCAATATTGTTTCTATCAGCAGCCTCAAAAATCACTGCTTGTATCAACCCAGTACTATGTTCCATTTCAGAATGCTCATCTGCAGCAGCCTTGGTCCTCCAGAATGTAATATTCTCAAATCTATGTTAAAAACACTTGTAAGACATCAATTTTTGAATTTGGAAATGCTTAATTTAGCAACAAATTACTGGTTTTACTGATGAATAGAATAACTTTCTACATATGTGTCTGTTTTTCTATACCTTAGTGGTATTAGTGTGTAAAAGAGAGAAAGAAGGCATTAATTATATATTTTAACCAATGACAATGGCACAGAAAACGTGGATCTGCTCAGATAATGGTTTTCACTTCAATATGCAATTAAAACATGGGAAACAGATTGAGAGTGCATTTTGTATTTTACCAAAAAGAAAAATGAAAACGACTAGCCATTGATCACAATGAGCCTTCTGTAAATATTCCCAAAACAACAATAATGCATCTTCCAAATATCCGCATAAATACAACTGAGTACGCGTGCTTAGAAAATATAGTAAATCTGTAAATACGCAACTTCATTACTTTCTACCAGATCTAATCCAAAATCGATTGAACAACGCCACATTCTTCCTTTAAAACTCAAGCATGAACATAAAAAGCTTTCATAACTAGATAGAACACAAAAAGAAACAAACAATTACACATTACAAAAGAGGGAAAAGTTTAATTAACTCCTACCGGATAAAAGAGCGGCCATCGGTGGCAGAGTCGTCGGAGGAAATAGAGGCGGCGAGACCTTCGCTGCCGCCGGGAAGAAGGTAAGCATTGCCAACTTCATTGAAGAGTTGATTCTGGTAGATGTGGATTGAAGCGTTGATCGTTGCTAAAGCGGTAGATAACAGAAGAAAAATCACAACGCCGATATTTTTGTAGGCTAATTGAAATGCGGAATCCATGGCGAGGAATCGGCTGGCTAGTCCTAGCCCTGACAAGAGAGAGAGAAAGCAGATCGGCGAATTTGAGGGGAGGGAGAGAGTGTGAGTAAGAATGAAGCAATATTGGTTAAGCAAAGAAAGAAGCAAGCACAACGTTACTGTCGGTGAGACTTGAGAGGAATGTATGATTTACGCGCCCAAGAAGCACGTCTGCGCGGCCATGGTCTCTTAATTTTTCCATCTTTAAAAAAAAAAATTCTTTTTTTTATAAATGAATATTCAATTTTCTCTTGGATTTTTTATTTTTTAATGACCTAAAATAGAATTATTAGATTTTTTGACATGATTATTGTTGCGAGGATTAACATAGTTTAGTTTGCATCTATCCATGTTCTTTAGCTCATTGTAAATGTATAATGTTTTGGACTGTGATATTTTGAATTCAAATATATATAAATAATGGAATACGGGTTTAGTTTATTCTCTTCAAATACATACGTCTTTCATCACAAATTGAAGTATTTGCTATTTTGATTAATTTAAGTTAAATTAATAAAATGTTTAGTACCTATAAGTTAAAAAAATTGTAGTTTAACAGATATAAATGAACTTAAACTGAGCTTATATACAAAGAATGTTTTTTTTTTACCCAAAAGAATGCTTGGTTTGTTTGCAATACTAAGTTTAAACTTTATACAATATATACTTTGTATTGATATTTATTCATCTTGTACATGAACTATAACCGTACTAACCTAATGATGAATGCCCTAATTAGCAAGTGAACATATTTGTTAGTCCTTATAGTTAAGATGTTTAGAATTGAATTCACTTCGAGAGGTTTGGAGTCGAAACCTATGTGAGACTAACCCTCACATCCTAAACAAGCTCCATTACATTTACTCTATGTGCTCGTATATGCATCACACTTGTAATAGCCAAAATGTAGCATATATCTACAACCCTATATAACCTCAACAGCTTGGTGGATGTTGCGACTTGGAACTTCTACTGATGATTTCATCATAATTTGAGTGTAAATCTCAAATTTGTCAAGGCCATCCACAAAGTCTAGGCTCAATTGGTTCAAGTGTTGAAAATGAGTAGAGCTTAATTGAGTACATTTTATATACGGCCAAATATATTGAAATAAAGAAGGTATATGATCCTATATGTGGATTGAGTTATATAATCATAACATATGAGTTTTGTTTGGTCAAACTCAAATATTTTGTTTGTTTTAGCAAATGAATCAACCCGTACGGATCAATTATTTGTTTATTGTAAAAGTACAGAATTGGTCCCTGTACTTACACGTTTCAACCATTTTGGTCCCTGTACTTAAAATCGAGCCATTTTGGTCCCTCTACTTACAAGATTGTGCATCACAAGTCCAAATATAAACGGCCTGTTAAATTGCCGTCATCTTTGCTGATGTGGCGTTGACTGGTCCCATTTTGTCAGAGTTGACTGTCATGTCAACGCCACGTGTTTTCAGAAATTAAAAAAATTATTTATAAAAAATATAAAAAAGTCAATAAAAGTAAAATCCATTTTTTTATTATAAAAAAGCTTTTTTTTCCCCTGTTGTTATTTTTTTTCCCTTTTTCTTCCCTTTCTTCTCTTGTTCTCCCTCAACACCGGTTCCCCTTCCTCAAATAACCCTAGCCGCCATAGCCCCAAAGCTCTGCTATTGCCGTCGCGTCCTATGACTGCACCTGCCGGAGAACCATGGATATTTAATTACTCAGTCGCAGGCTCTGGTTTTAGAGTCGATAGATGTTTAACAAAAGAAGAGTGGCTCAAGGAGAAAAGATTTTGCAGACACAAGAGTCCCAAACAAGCACACGTGATGCCATTCATGAAACCCCAAAATCTTTTGTTTACATTTCCTATATGCATACATGGATATATGTTTAAATATAGTGTTGGTGGATATTGTTCATTGTCGGTGCTTTTTCTTTTTAATTAACCCGAGTTAATGGGCACCACCATCATAAGCCTTTCCTTCGATCCGCGACTTCAACATCTTGTTTTCAATCCGAAACACCCTAGACTTTAATCATGGAGACTTTAAATCACAATGACAAAACACCGGTTCACCGTAATCAAATGGGTCTTCCATCAGAGGCGCCTAGATTCTACAGAGGAAGATATGAATATAAGGGGTTGAAACAGAGAAATTTTTGGGTAGAGGAGCAATTTGACTGGAAAAAATTAGGCGAGATAGGGGAAAGAGTCGAGAGATGGGGAGTGAGAGAGAGAAAAAACTTCTGACCCTTTTTTTATGTTTTATATATTTTTAATTATTTAACAATAAATATAAAAAGTTAAAACAAAAAAAATTTAAAAAGGAAAAAAATTCTGACTTTTTTTTGGAAATTCCAGGTGGCGCCTGACAATTGGTCACAGTGGGACCGATCAACGCCACATCAGCACCTATAACGACAAACAGATGGAATGTTAGATTTTGTCCTCCCATTGCACACTCATGTAAGTAGAGGGACCAAAATGGCTCGGTCTTAAGTACAGGGACCAAAATGGTCAAAACGTGTAAGTACAGGGACCATTTCCGTACTTTTACCTATTGTAATCTTAGGCATCTAAGCATACATTGACCAAAAAATGGCATCAAAGTATAGCTAGGCTATGTATGGAACAAAATTTATACTAGTAGATTAAAAATATGATTATGATTTATATATATGATCCAAATTTTGAAAATTTCAGTTTCTCGAAGGAATAAGAACTCAAAGATGATTTTATCTCATTGGTAAGGGTGGGTTTTAGGAGTGCAACATATTTTTCCTGAGAAAAATTTTATATGCAAACTTTGTTTTAATTAATATGGATCAGACCTATGTCCGTACTTAATTATGGTGAGTGACTAACATGATTTAGTACGTTAGCGCGTTTGAGTTTATGTGATTATGCCTTTACTTGAGTGCATATATTGTATAGCACTTTTCAGTGTTTTAAGTAAAAAAAAATATTTAATTTATATTTATATTTTTTTAGAAGTAATTTAATTTATAAGTATAGATGTACCATTTTTTTTAAATAAAAAACGCAATGAAATGAAACAAAATAGGTGTACTGAAATCGGGTTTAGGGTAAGATCTGTTGACCCATTAGTTAATTATTATTATCCTTAAATCGGGTTAATACGCCACGTATTACGTATTTAATCAGAAACCGAAAAGGCGAAAAGTACAAGACAACAACATATGACGTGGCAGAATCCGAGCGGAAACAAGTGAACAAACAAGTTGATTAAATGACCGCAGTCCGCAAATATCCTTTTAACCTACTCTCTCTCATTTCTTTATCCTCGTTTTAACAAACAAACAAACAAACAAGCAAACCCTCACTCACCTCATTAAAATTCTGGGCTCCTCAAATTTCCAATTTACTTACAATCCCGCTCTGCACTGGCGCTCTTCACTCTCTGCTTCGCCATCTGAAACAAAGAACCCGTTCACGCTTCCGATCGTCGCAGCCTCTAACTCCCAGCTACTGGTATCGTCTCGCCTGTATATACTATCTAGGATTTATCAATTTCTTTGTACTTTACCATTTCAACGCTTTTCAATTTATCTTCTTGCTTTTTGGGTTTTTATCTGTCTTTTGGGGGGTTTATTCTGAGTCTGACAACCCAGGCGGAGAATGGGGTTGAATTAAAACCACTAGTTGAAGCATGGGCTTCTTTTAGTTGATGTTAGCAACCCTTATTGTCAGAGAGTCAAATGTTGTTTTTGCTAAGTTGTTACTTATCCATTTCCCTCATTGGAAATGTTGGAACATGAATTTCTAGCGGACATGGTAGTTTTAGTAAACTTCCCATTGTTTTGAAAACTAATTCTCGAAAAGATTTTTTTTTTTGGCTGTGCTCTTTTTGGGCTATAACTAGAATTGCAGAAGTCAGACAGTTCAAATAAACAGAGAGTATTTGTGATGCTGTCTATTTGCCAACTAGAACTTAAGCCTTCATTAAAAAGGAAAAGATGGATGGCTTTGAATTACCATTTGATTTGTCATACATTTCCTTCAGCCATGAATCCTTTGTTTTGTTTATTTTCTGGTTGATCATCTAAATCTAATATCTTGACTTATAGCTACATAGTTATCTTCAATGCAAGATTGCTGATGAGTATTGACTAGTGATTAGATGCATTTAATTTCTGAGCATTTTCACACTGCGTGTACATGATATTCACTCAAATCCCATAGAATTGTAACTTGCAAGGTTTCCAAGTTATTTTTCATTTTCCTCATTGGATGAAAAGAAGAGCATTTGCTGCATGTATGATTGGCCTTTTGAAAGAGAAAGGTAATATTAGCTCTTATCGATGGCTGACCGTAAGTAAAATAGCATCTATCTTTCTTCTTTGGGTGGGTGGGCCTGTGTAGCTTTTTGAGAGATCTGAAAAAGTACCACTTGCAAGTTTGCAACTATAGCAAAGAGTAAGAGATTTTGGAATATATTAGTAATTGTTTTTCTGGCCTAGTAATTCTAAACACACATACAAAGAAACCTCGAGAATGTATAAGTATCTTATCAATATCATCACATTTCATAACTGAAACACTTTCTCTATGATAGATGAAAGGAGCTTCAACAGATAGGAGCTTTGGAAATATACATAAGGAAGTAGAAAGAGAACAAAGGAGTCATATATCATTAATGGTTATTTTTGGTAAATGGAGGTTCTTGATCACTCTGAGAAGGTCCACAATTTCTCTGCAAAAGCCAAGGAAGGGATGAGGAGTTCAAATATGTTAGTATTTAATAATAGCTCTGGTGCATCTTGGAGCACATGAGGGATGGAGCCTCTGGAGCACCACTTCAAGAGTTGCTCTTGGTCTGCTTCACATAATTGACTTTGCTTATTTTGCCTATAATCTTAATGATGTTGAGAAATAGAAAAGACATTCGGGTCAAATCAGCAATTTCAAATTGTGATTCTTCAAAAAGGATTTATTTTCTTTCTCACTTTTTGTGTGCAGTGAACTGTGCCCACCAAATTATCTCCCTTGTATCAATAAATGGCTGGTCGTTCTTCCCGCACAATATTTGTTGGTAACCTACCGCTTGATGCAAAAGAGTGGGAGATTGAAGACCTTTTCTACAAGGTTTGTGTCAAGCAGACTTTCCTTTAAATTGTATGCTTGTAAGGCTGACGAAAAGAATGAACTCTACATGCTAATTTGTATTATTCTGATCAAATTGCTTCTTGTTTGATCTTGAACACTTATATTAGTTGCTCAAGTGGCCCTTCAGTTCTTGATTTATTCTCATTATTCTTAAAGCTTCCAATAACATGCTAGTAAGATGTGTAAGAGTAATTTATACGAACTGGTATTCATTACGTTATTTGTCTTCTCCTAGAATTAAGTGTAAGGTTTTTATTTTCTTTTTCAGTACATTATTTCTCTTTGCGAAGATCTGTAAAGCACTTGAGAGGTCCTACTGGTTTGTTTGTTTTTACCCCAACTGCTCTTAACATTGTTCTTTGGGCACCTTTAATACGCGTTTTGTGGGTGTAGTATGGACGTATTTTGGATATCGAGTTGAAGCTCCCTGCCCGCCCACCTGGTTACTGTTTTGTGGAGGTATGTATCTTACATTAAGACATACTATTTGAGCATTTTTTTTCATACCTTGTTTTATTTCCTATCTCTAAGCTGCTTTTATCTGCAGTTTGAGGACCCCTTGGATGCTGAAGATGCAATCAGGGGTCGAGATGGCTATAATTTTGATGGGTGTCGTATCCGGGTAATTCACTTTTTATTAGTGTCTACTATTTAGCCATTGTTTAGGTGGTCTCTGATCTTACTCTTAAATCAGGTTGAACTTGCCCATGGTGGTAGAGGGCAATCTTCTCGACGTGGATATGGTGGTGGCAGTGGCAGTGGCGGCGGTGGTAGAGGACGATTTAGTGCTTCTCATCGGTCTGAGTTTCGAGGTGAAACTTATATATACACGTTTTAAAGTTCATTTTTCTGTTTCAAGTTATTTGTTGTATTATTATCTTGGTTGGGTCGTATACTTCTTTGTATAATTTCATGCTGACCTTTGCATTCACAATGATTTAGTTGTTGTTCGTGGACTGCCTTCTTCAGCTTCATGGCAAGATCTGAAGGTGGTTTTCCAAATTCTTCTACAATAAGGTTTCTCACATCTTGATATGGAAAACTTACATGGGGGATTTATTTCAGGATCACATGCGCAAGGCTGGAGATGTTTGCTTTGCCGAAGTTTATAAGGATGGTGATGGTATGAGCTCTAATTAGGTTCACATGCTTTTTCATTTCTAGCATACCTCTCTGTTTTTCATTTGCATTTATATTTGTTGGATTTCTTGGCATTTTCCTCTTGTAGGAGCCATGGGTATTGTGGACTATACCAATTATGATGACATGAAATATGCTGTAAGTTGATTAGATTTGTTCTCTTTATTTGATTTGGTTTCTGACTTGAGGTTCTTGATTATGTTACTCACCTTGCTCTTAATTTCCTTTCTGATCAGATCAGGAAACTTGATGATTCTGAATTTCGAAATCCTTTTGCAAGGGCTTATATCAGAGTAATAATTCTTTTTTCTTTTGGGTTTTGAAAGTTACTTAAGTTTTGTGCTTTATTAAATGTTCTGTCCATTGTTAGAGGTTTCAAGTGAAGAAGGAAATATGTGATGATTGTTTTGAATTTGACTTGTGTATAAGTTACTTTTGTGTCATATTTTCATGACTTCACTGGAAGATATAATGGTTTCTTGGGGGTTTGGTTTCTATTATTGTTAGTATGTATAAAAATTGTCTACATAAGAAAGCCCTTTCGTTTTTGCAGTTGAGGACATTTCAGTTCTCTTTTGTCTTTTTCGCTTTAATAATATTATTTTGATGCAAATGTTATTCAGGTGAAAAGCTATGAGGGTAGTCCTCGTGGGGGTCGAAGCCGAAGTAGAAGTAGAAGTCGTAGTGGGACTCCAAGAAGCGATAGGAGGTACGTATAATATTTAATTATTTTTTGCTTGTACCTTCTCATGTGATATTTGATATTTCCTTTTCTTCTTCTTCTTCTTCTTCTTCTTCTTCTTCTTTGCTTTCCCTCATTTACAGACAAACAAAAAAAAATAATCCCTCATTTCTCACATATGCACATCCACAATTTTATGCCTTTCACTAACTTCTTTGTCATGGTTAGACTGAAATTTAATCTTGATCCAGGTCTGTATCAAAATCAAGGTCACCCTCACCTGCCAGATTATCGAGGTATGGATATATGTTGAACTTTACTATATGTTCTTTTAGTTAACTTGTCTTTTTTGCTCTCCTTGGTACTCATTGTTCCTTTTTGTATGTTTTAATTATCCGTAATGCAGATCAAGGTCGAGGTCCAACTGACTGCAGGTGATTTCTTGCCTTAAGTTACTTTGATGGACAAGTTTAGTACATATGTAGGTATAGGCATATACATCAATTGCTAAAAGAATTGAGTTATGCATGTATTAAATAGAGATTATATGTTTTCAATGTTATAAATTTAATGGGTGACTAGTTTTAGTCTAATTTAATGGGTGACTAGTTGGTTTTGGATTATTTCGACTGTTCATAGTTGTTTCCTACTTTTGCAAGCCATTGACATCTAAGTTAGTTAACCAACTCAAGGATGTCTGGTTTGTTTAGTCTTCAGTTTGGTTTTACAATGCATGTGTAGTTGGATGCACATTGTATAGAGGCTGGAAAACACAGATAAAATTCTTCATCTAGTGGTTCTCATTTTCGGGCTTTATTGCTGATACAGGAATGCTTGCTCCGTGGTTTGAATCTGCAGAAGTTCCTGCTGATTTATATCATTAGACATTTGGAGTTGATGAATGTTTTAGTCCGTATATGGTAGCGATTAGCGAGGATGATTAGCTCAGTATCTTTCTTGTTATCCTGTAGTACCTGCTTCGTCGATTCACCTTTGTGTGCTTGTAATGTTGCATACACACATAAAGGACTTATTTGTACCTTTTTCCCTTTAAACAATCTGAAGTATGCTCGAGCTGTTATAGATTATAGATGTGTTATTGAGCTCTTGATTGTAATACATACTAGTAATCTATATAAAACTGTTGGGATGTTTGAGTCGGGGATCATACTCATTATCCAAACGCATATTTTGCTTTTTGGCTATTGGAATTTTGAAGTAAATAGCCGGTAGTTTTTTTTTTTTTTTAAACACCCTTAAATGGAGTCTTTTTTTGGCGGTAAAACTTAAAGACAGCAAACAACACACAAACAACTACAAGACAAAATGATTTGTTTAAGAAATTTGAAGTGTGAGAACCACGCGGTAACAATTTCCGAGGGCATGGCAGGTTTTATGTTCCGAAACAGAAACTGCATTCTCCTGTCTTAAAACGGCTAAAACTCCATTCAATTCTCCCCGTGATAGTCTGGTTTCACTCGATTTAAATATATCGCTTAGCTGTTCGGTTAAATTCCCCACTGAAGATATATAAGACACCAAATTCCAAGCTTTGGAGCGGCGAAAGGAGCCTGAGTGGCGATGAGCGTAAGATGGCCGAGAATTTTAACTCCAACGCATCTCTCTCAAATTATAACATACCAGAAGAACCCATTAACTGCACTCCAAATCTTCAATCAAGCCCAACAAAAGTACCCTAACTACCGTCACAATGGTCCCGTTTACGCTACTATGATCAATATTCTGGGAAATTCCGGCCGGATCTCTGAGATGAAACAAGTGATTGATCAAATGAAAGAAGATTCTTGTGAGTGCAAAGATTCGGTTTTTGTTGGAGCTATCAGAACTTTTGCAAGTGCTGGAATGGTAAAGGAGGCTGTACATCTTTTTAACAGCATTCCTCAATTCAATTGTGTTAATTATACTGAATCTTTTAATACTGTCTTGGAACTAATGATCAAAGAGTCTAATTTTAAATCTGCCCGACAGCTCTTTCTGGAGAATTCATGGAGGTTGGAAGTGAAATCTAGGGTGAAATCTTTGAATTTTTTAATGGAAGGGCTTTGTCAGTTTGGAAAATCTGATCTTGCTTTGAATGTTTTTCAAGAAATGGATTTTCAAGGTTGTTATCCGAGTAGGGAAAGTTATAGGATTTTAATGAAGGGTTTATGCAACGATGGGAGGTTAAATGAAGCTACCCATTTGCTATATTCAATGTTTTGGAGGATTTCTCAAAAGGGTAGTGGTGAAGATATTGTGATTTATAGGATTTTATTGGATGCTTTATGTGATAATGGGCAGGTTGAGGAAGCTTTGGAACTTCTTGGTAAGATTTTGAGGAAGGGTTTAAAGGCTCCTAAGAGTCGTCGACACCGGATTGATTTAAGTAAATGTGAGAGTGGGGAAGATTTAGAAGCTACTAAACGTTTGATCAATGAAGCTTTGATAAGAGGTGGAGTTCCTAGCATGGGGAGTTATAGTGCTATGGCTATTGATCTTTATAAGGAAGGTAGAGTTGGTGAGGCTGATAAAGTGTTTGATGAAATGCGTAAGAAAGGGTTTTGGCCTTCATTATTGATGTATGAAGCAAAGGCAGAAGCTTTGAGCAAGAAAGGGAGAGTCAATGAAGTGGTGAAGCTAATTGAAGAGGATATAAAAGAGGGAACTTGTGTTCCAAGTGTTAAGTTGTATAATATTGTGTTGAAATGTCTTTGTGATGCAGGGGATTCAGATTTGGGTGTTGGGTATTTGAAGAAGATGGCCAAGCAGGTTGGTTGTGTGGCTAACAAGGAAACTTATTGCATCTTAGTTAATGGGTTGTGTGAAGATGGTAAATTTGTTGAAGCAAGTCAGGTTTTGGAGGAAATGTTGATTAAATCACATTGGCCAGGCCCTGAGACTTATAATATTCTTGTTAGGGGACTTTGCTCAAAAGGTAAGCAATATGAAGCTGTGATCTGGCTGGAAGAGATGGTTAGTCAAGGTATGGTGCCAGACATTTCTCTCTGGAACTCGTTGGTTGCATCGGTATGTTGTAAAATGAGTGATATTAATGTCTGCTATGAAGGAATTTTGACCCAGTAAGTATAATTTTCCCCTTTCAATGTTCAAATTGTATCAAAATGAATACTATTGGGCAAAAGTTCTGCAGCAACTTGGCTTTTACCCTACATATTTTGTTGTTTTGACTTTATTAATGTTCCCTAGCTTGCATGTATGGCGTGCATGTCGTCAGGAATTTTTGTCTCAGTCTCTTCTCTCTCTTATCGAGTGCTCATTCATTTCGAAAGTAATGACTCATTGATAACAGTAGGATTATTTAAATGCTATTGTCATCTCGAAACTCATGAAATCACTGCTTTGCTTTGCATGAGACCATTGTGTTTGGCAGACCGACAGTTGCACCATGTGAATCTTTTTAAGCTTATTCCGCCAGCCGACTATGAAAGGTATAGATCGTATATGAAGAATTGGAGTGGCAATGTGGCATCCGCATCGCATTAAAGAAGTAACTTACCTAATTATCACCGAGAAGGGTATGAACACAAGTTCGATTCCCTAAAAGGGCATTTGTTAGGAAAGTTTTACCATTTTCACGCTTCCGATCTAAAATGGATTAATGTTGGGTTAGCCCAATGCTTCCAATCTCTTGGAAACAAATTTGTAGTACCACCTGATAAGGATGGGAACACAAATTCAAAGGAAGGTTTTACCCTTTTCACGCTTCCGATCTGAAATGGATTAATGTCAAGTTAATGCAACACTTCCAATCTCTTGGAAATGGGAGCATGGGTTCGATATTATGGAAGTGCATTTGTTGAGAAAACTTTATACTTTCACACTTCGACCACTATGGGATTAATGTCAAGTAAAGAGTTCTAAGGATACCCTTGTTTTAACCAAAAATGGGAAAACAGTCAAACACCATTGGTCCACTGGATGATAAGCTTGGCTTGCTTGTATGTTTATAAGGTGAACATTTACATTTCGTGACAACAAAGTTACAATTCTTTTGTTATTCAACTTGAAAACCATACAATTTACAGAGTTTTATCTCTACATATAAAGAACCCTGTTGAACCAATATTTATATGCACATTAATGCATCTTATTGCTAAATAACTAACCAATTTGATGTGACAAATATCAAACAAGATGCCCTATTTGCAGTATAATTTCAATTAAAAGCTGTACAAACCCGCCTGATTTCCCCACTTGACCCTGTTTTAACACCAATCTTACCCATCTTCACAACGGCCTCAACAAAATCAGTTTCGTAAGATGTTCCAAAGAGTAAATTAGGCAACCCAAAATAGGAGTCAACTACATTCCTAGTGGTCTCATCGTCGTATAATCTGGCATCAGATTCCAGCACCGCAAACCCATTTCTGATATTGTCGAGAATCTGTTTGTCAAAAGTTTGTTCACTTCCTCGATCCATTCCTAATCTGACATTGACATCTCCATTGGGAGGGCAAACAGATTGAAGCTCTGGTAAGAAATCTGGGTTGATTGCAGGATCTGATCTACCGGCAGGGGAAAAATTGTAAAGCCGTTTGGTCATGAAAAAACATGCTGTTGTCCCAATGGTATGTGCAGCTGCAAAGTTTCATTGGAATAAACAAAAAAAAGAAAAAAAAAGTAGAGTTTTAGCATTAATTAGATGCATATACAAGTGGAGGACCATCATTCATAGATTAATTAATTGGCACATTCAACAAAGTGGTAAACGTGACTGAATCCTATCTTCAAGCTTTGGACTCTATCTGCCTAACTGGTCTTGCCCTTAGGCAACTTCATTTCTCTTTGAAAAATATTTATGGCTTTATGAAATTATCACGTAAATAAACCATGTTGTATATTTGACCTAACTTATCTACTACTGCTTGTGAAAAAAGTTTCAATTTGGAGTTTCTGATTTTTAGTTCAAAAACAAATGAAAAGTGCTTCTGAAAAGCAATTCTGGATTTCTTGTTTAGCACGGCTTAAACTTTTTTTTTTTTTTTCAGTAGATAAGCTGTGAAATAAGTTAGGTCAAAGAGACACTAAACTCATATCATTAGTGAAAGGAGCTCAATGTCCCTTAAGTTTGTCTTCGAATTTTGTGAATAGAGAAAATAGAAGCTGGGAGAGTTTCGCCAATTGAGGTCTGAGAAGGCTCGACTCCAGGTTAATCGAGGGATTTCGGATTAAAAAAAAAAAAAAACTAAAGTCATATCACTTTGAGTTTCTACCAACCATGAAATCACCAAACATGCATGACAGTGAATTAGTAAGAGGAGAGAGAGAGAGGAGGGGTGATTTACAGCTGAGAAGAACAAGTTCTTTTTCTGAGAGTCCTTTCTGACGAAACTTAGCTATGAGTTGCTGGATTGAATCACTAACATCTGGCATGTTAGCCGCCTGAGAAACATCGGAAACCCTTCCATCTCTTCGGCCTGTTGGAACCTCATATGATGGTCCATTTGCCTATATATAGAAATTAGAAACATTTTATCAATGACTAAAACATGATCATGAACATTAGAAAGGATATGTATTAATATAAGTAATTAATATACCAAAACTACAGCATCTCGAGCTGCTAAGGCGACTATATCAGCACAAGAAACAACTCCAGGACAGGCAGCTTCAAGCTGAGCTTTTGCTTCATCAATCACTTCAAACCCTCCAACTCCCTGGTGACTAAATGCAAATTTCTCAGCATTTTGACCATTTTCTATCAGAATTGAACCATCACATCCCTGATCATTATACATATAAAACTTCCACTTGATTAGAATGAACAAAATGAAACAGAGAAAAAAAAAGAAGAGTAATATACTAATATTACATCAACAAAGCAGTCATGGAAATGGAGCCTGAGCAACTTAGCAGCGATATTGGGGTTGTTCTGAGCAGCATTTCGAACAACCCCAGAAACCATGGACTCTGCATCCGGACAAGTGTTTGAATAGAAACCCACTTTCATTTGGCCTTGAGAAATCCCAATGAAAGTTGCAGATATTAGTACAAGGAAAACAAGAGCCATTGTTTTCATGTTGATAATAACACTAGTAATTAATGGTATATATATATGGTGAGAATGTGTTGGATTAGAGGTGTGATTTTGAAGAACAATGGTCAAAACAGAGGAAGGAGCAGAGGAATTTAAGTAAGCGGCGGAGGCTCAGCACTCGGCGGCAGTTTTTAAGCTGACAGCTGCTTCCTTGGATTAAGAAGGCAATGTGTCAACTGTCAACCAAAACTTGCATGTGGTTTGTCATTTCTCTACTTATAATTTATACTACTGATAATCTTTAATATTTGGTTCTTTCTTTTTTTGGAACTTTACTAACTCTTTCTCTATAATTTTTATTTTTTATTTTTGTTTCTTTCTTGACTCCTTAAACTGGCTTTACCATTTTTTTTAATTTCAGAACTTATAATTACTGGATATATAAACTATTTCGAAGTTGAGACTTGAACTCGAAACTTTAATTCTTCCGATTCCTTAATAAAGTAAGTATAGTATAGTATCCTACATGTTACTTATGGCTACACTCCAATTTATTATACTGGTATCAGTAAATTTTCTTAAGAATAGGTTTACTTACTAAGAAAAATGATTGACAAATATAAGATAGATTCAAGCAAAATACTGCAAATTTAATTGTGCGAAGGAAATACTACTAGCCAAGAGCCGGGTCAAATTTAATTAAGTTCCAAATTAAGTGCCCACAACTACTCATTAAATGCGTCCATCCCTCTTTCGACTTCGGGCCCAATACGGGCCCAAAGCTTTATGCTTAGCCCTAGCTTCCTGGGAACTGAAAAGTAAAAAAAATCCAAATCCAGCTTGGTTTTATTTGAGATATATCCTAGTCTCTATCAAACTCACCTCTCTACGCCTCTACCTCTCATTTGCAAATTACTTTTTTCTTATTTAGGACGAAGAATTGCAAACCCAGTCCTTCAAATAAGGATACATAATTGTTTTAGTATAGATCCTTACTCAACTCTCATATTTGATAGTAGTTTTAATATTCAAGGGTTTCCAAATTGAATAGATCAATTGCGCCAAAAAAAGGAGAATATTGAATGTTTTTAGACTTTTAGACATTACGAGAAATGATTATAGGTGCTGGTCAAGCGCTCGAAAGGACATCCATCCTCATCCTCTACGGATGGGTAACAAACAAATTTTGCAGGTCAAGTTGGTTTTGAGTCTATTCTAGTTTGGTTCAGGTCTTAATGAATTACGAATCTTATGAGATTGGGTTAAATTAGGTTTACATTTTTATGCTTATCCAAATCGCTCGATATCCCGTAACCACATTTGGAGTTCAGCTGTAAGAGACTCTCTTGATACCTATTTTCTTTATTCATTAGACTCGAACTCGATATCTTTACTTAAATGGACATTGAGTTCCTTCTATTCAACCTAACAGACCATACGTTTTTGAGTTGTTTCAAACGGAATAAAATTGGGTTTGAATCACTATGTATATATACGGTCATTCTAAAATCCGGATCTTTATTAGTAAGTTAGTAAGGTGATTCTGAATCTTCAAAAATGTTTTTTTTTTTTTTAAAAAATCCGAATAAGTCGAGCTATAATTTGTTTTGGTCAAAAGTCTAGCTATAATTTGAAGATATAATTATTAAAGACTTATACTAGCTAGAGTAGATTATATGGGTGATCTCTGAAAAAAAAAACATTAATAGGTAAGATAAGCATATGGTGCATGTGATATTATAATCATCATTGTCAAATAGACAAAATATCAAGCAAAATTAGCTAAGGTCTATATATACTTATGGTTCATCACCAATAATGAGGTGGAGGCATTATCAACCAATTAAAGTCTTTAAAGCGACATTCAAAGATGAATAAAACTTCCTTCATTTTCAAACAATTCAGACAGATCATATCATTAGGGCCAAATTGCACAGCCAATCACAAACCTCTCTCTTATAATTAATTTTCCAACGCCTTCTTTGTTTCAATTATAACAAACCTTTTGGCTTTTGAATATAAGCTGTCTGCAGCTGCATCCATTGTCGGTGAATTGCCTAATTCTCCAATTTCCTAAACATTCAACATATAGTATATAATTAACACCCATTTTAATTAGTAATTTCGTAATCAACCAAGATTGATTATGGATTTGGAATTGGAAACAAAGTTCCCAAAAGATGATGAAATTAATTAAACTAATCAAATACCAAATCTTTTGGAGAAGCTTCTTTTTGGAGTACTCCATCAACATCATTATCATCATTCCATGCATTTGCCCTACAAAGTTTGAATTTATTATAGTTAATTACTCTATACGCAATATAAAAAAATCATTGTCTATGCAATGTATACTAGAGGATTAGTGATCGACTCAAGATCCAATATTGTGGTCATCGGATACCAGGGTTTTATCATAGAAAAAAGGCTAATTGTTCAAATAAGGACCTAATGTTTGTCAAAATGTTCAAATAAGGGTCTGATCTTTTAATTTATAGCCAAATAAGGGTCTAACGTTATCGAAAATGCTCAATTAATAAGGGCCTGGCGTCAGTTTGGATGACGTGTGAGAATTTTCGACGTCGGGCCCTTATTTGAGCATTTTAGATACGTTAGGCCCTTATTTAGCTAAATTAAAAGATCAGATTCTTATTTGAGCATTTTCAATAATGTTAGGCCTATATTAGGCCAAATTAAAAGATTAAGCATTTTGGCAAACACTAGAACCTTATTTGAGCAATTAGCCTAGAAAAAAAAATCACATAATTTAGAGAGCATATATATATGTGTTAATCCGGATCCATTTAAGTTTACAACTACACCTATTCGAGCCAAGTCGACTCGTTATTAGGATAAAATTTCTCTTAACAAATGGTTTTTTCATTCACAGGACTCGTATCTGAGATATTGTTAATTTGACCCTTAAATAAGAAGGAGAAGGGTTAATGCTTGCTACTCACTGCGAAGCTAATTCAGCATCATTCAACCGAGAAGAGGGTGGCTCAATTTTCTGCTCTGGGGAATGAGAAACAGGAAATTTGAGAAGAATGCTTCCAAGACCAATTTCGGTAGAAGGGACTTGCAGCTTGTTGATATCAATGTTATAAATGAGCACATCTTCTGGGCCTGCTTCAGATCCATTAATGAAAGGGTCTTCAGTTTTTAGAATGCTGTGAAGGTCGTTTCGAAGTCTTTGGATTGTTGTAAGGCTACTGTATACAACTGGCGACCTCCTCCTTGAAGGAATTTGAGAATCCCATAAGTTTCCCTCATAATAATCTGCAAATAAAAACTAAATATTTGATTAGTTGAGACTACACAATATTTAAATTTCAATGTTAGGTGAATTATCGAAGTGTCAACTTGGTACCAAAAATAGCACGATGAGAAAGAAAGATAACAAAGTAATTAAATTAGAATGTGAATTATAACCTGGATTAATGTCATATGGATTCTCTTGTTTAATATGCAAATGATTCTGATAATATTGTGATGTTGAAGACTCCGAACTTGCATAATAATAATAATCTTCCAAGGCGGATGATGAATAGGAATAGCTATAGGCATTGCTTGTGACACTAGTCTTTTGATTAGTACGAATTGCCTTAAGTCCAGGCTTTGGCTTGCTCTTCTTTTTGTTGAGAACTAGGCCATTTTTCTTTGGAATATAGTTTTCAAGGGGTTTTCCTAATCTGTACCTTGATCCACACGCATTGCATAAAACTGGTTTTTCAGGTGGTCCATTTCGCCAAAGTGGTGTCTCTGATCAGAAATTCCAGTTATGATCAGCAAGCAAAGATTAAGATATGGAAAATGATCAAAATTAACCAAATTTTAATCAAACAGGAAAATTTCATAAGCAATTCCAAAAGGGTATAAGATTAATATCTAATCAAAAGGTAATATTTTCCTGTATAGCTTTCAAGCCATGCAAGCATAATAAACAATCAATTAATAGCTCACTAAAAAGATGAATATTAAAGTCAATCATTCCATCCCATACTTGCCCCCCAAATACTCTCTCAAAGTAAAGGGTACTTATATGTTTGATTAGTTTAATGAAAGATCGATATACACTACTTTTGATGAATATTATGTTTAGAGATTACTATATATAATCAAATTAAATTACAACACATAATGTAGACCGCTTAAATTAAATTTGCACGCGAAATAGTTCAAAAATAAACTAAAATAATTCTACATTTATCATCATTTCATGTACCAAGTTTTGAGCACAAATTATTGACAACGACTAAGTATATATAAATCTAATATATATGCACATATATGTTCAATAAATCAGATTCCAAATGCCAAATAATTGTGTTGTTTAGTCTCAAGCAAAAACAAAGTTATAACACACACACACACACTCACAATCAATAGAAATAGAACTAAACAACATTGATATTAATAAATTCCAATCATATGTGTAACAAAATTGCATAAATTTAAAAATTTCTATAAAGGTGAGAGCTTCGGTTTTTAAGTCTTGGGTTATATAGATAAATGAGCTATATATATATTCATGAATGATCACTATTAATTTGATGTACTTCTTCTTTTTCTTTAATTTTTTCTTTATATATATATATATATATATACACACACACACGCTATTTTCACACGCTATTATATTACGCCATCCATAGATAATCAAAGTATGTGTTTGATTAATTTAAAGAAAGATATAAAATAATTTTGATGAAAAAAATAAGTTTACTTAATACTAAATATATATAATTAAATTATGGCGCGTAATGCAAACAATTTAGATTTACGCGCGCACGAAAGAGTTTAAAAATAATCTAAAATCATTCTTCAATTTTCATCATTTCATGTCCATGTTTGAGCAAGAAATTTTGAGGATTGGATATATCTCATCTCCACAAACACATACACATATCTTCAATTACTTGTTTAATCTCTTATATAGAGTCACAAGCATAAACAAAGTTATATATAGCACACAAAAAATCATAAAAGGATAACTAATTTGAATGTAAAATCCGTTATATAAAAGTCACAAGCATAAACAAAGTTATAGCACACAAAAGAATCATAAAAGGAGAACTATTTTGAATGTGTAAATAAGGGTTATGATTGCCACAACAACAACATTGATATGACAGAAAGAAAAGTAAGCAACAAGAAAAACTCACTATCAATCCCACAGTGGAAACAAGGTCCTTCTTTTTTCCCCATTAAGAAAAAGACTGTCTGAAATTTTTGTTGCAAATTTATACCACAATCTGTCAAGTCAAATATCATCCCATGAGACCACAAAACACAATGAAAAAAGAAAAAGGATTTTATAAACAAGAAACTTACTTGTGTAAGTGATTTATATATTCAAAATATTCTGAATAATTACTGATTTTTACTCCATCTCCAAACTTACAGAGTTGTCTACTATATATTCCTCTTCTTCTTCTTTATATTTTCTTTTACATAACAGAAGTAGAAGAATCCATATAAATGCAAACCTGTGTGGGTTCCACAAACTGAATCTAGAAAGTTGAATTTTTCTTTCTTTTTTGTGTAAAAAGAAAATTTACAAATTAGATATGTGCAATTGTTTCTTTCCAAATGCACTTATTATTCCTATTTAATTATTAATTGCTTTAGATTTTTTGTTAGAGAATGCCAAAAAAAATTACCTCACTCATTTATGAGGGCATTGAATATATCATACCCTTTTTTGCCTGTTTGAAGAGCTTGATTCTCAAGAAGGAGAAGAAAAAAAAAAAGAGTAACGTTTTATTTACTTTAATTTTACAAATTCTCTAATAGTGGGTTTAAATATTGAACTCAGCAAATGACAAATGTTGTTAGAAAAAAAATTTCCAGCAAAGAAAATGTTCATACACTACCAATTACCAAAGATGTCTTGGCGAGACCACATCTGAAAAAGATGTTGAAATAAATGCATCCTTATCAATTATCTTTCTCTCATTTTTTTATGCTCTTTAGATATTGAAATAAACATTTTTATATATTTTCCATCAATATTTTTCTTCCTAATTTGGGTTTTTTTGCCAATTATGTAAAAATTAGATAATTAGCTAGCACATTAATTTAAGTTCTATAAAGAGGAATAAACTTGTTCACTTTGCCTTAAAATGGTAATTGATCTAACAAATATCATTACTATATATGCAAATTTGAGATTATATGGAAAATGTTCATTTATATTTCTTAATTTCATTTCTGCCTGTGAAATTCGAGAAGCAGGAGAGAACTGTTGTCACCTTTTTTTTCTCCTAACCTTTTTTTGGTACCATATTAATAGATGGCAAGTTGTTTAAGGGACTAGGGCCACTCTTAATGTATGCCTAAGTATATAGTTAATAATTTCTAATTAATTAACTAATATATTACTAAAGTACGTACCAAACAATAAGCTCTAATTTAATTTTGATTATTTATTTACCGTAACTTTATAACGTCATTGTTGTAGCTTTCCTTCCTAAACAAGAGACCAAAAAAACTAATTTGTATGTGTAAAAGCATATATGCTTGCTGTATATGTGTGGATAGATGGAGGGATATATATATATATATATATATATATATGAATACATTTTGTATTGATAATTAGTTAAAATGATCCAAAATTATTAGTATTACCTTTTTTTTTACTTGAGAAGTTAGAAATGAAAATCCCAATCACTAAAAATAAGAATTCAGTACTTTACCATAAGTCTAGATGTCCGACGATGGCAATCCAAATTTATTTCACCTAAAGGCTCAAATGATTTAGCATTTTTGATGGGTTGTTATTGAACTTGTCATTAGACTTGTTGATGGTCTAGCCGAACTGATCCACTATAGCTTGATCTTGGACATGGGTTATGAGGTCCACCCAAAACCATGACATTTTTAAATTACAAAAAGCATAATTTTTTTTATTTAAATAATATATTGATAATCCAGGAGCTTGATCTTGCTAAGGTCCACCCTAACCCACGACATTCTTAGATTATAATGTAACATTTTTTGGACACAAGACAAAATCAAATAATTAACTCATTAGCTAGGCATATCCTGAGGAATCATCCTCCAAATTAAAATGGAATGAGTTGGGAGAGGTTCTGTCAAAAAGATCGATCATAAGCTGTATATATAATTTTGTGCCAAATTCACCAAGAGATCCATACTCTCATTACCTTTTCTGACATCCATAAGACCATAACCCAATCCTCCCTGATAATCTCCAAAGCTTCACTGATCACCAAAATAGCACAAGACCGTGCTATATTGAGTTGGTTTTAATTTAAATGCTTTGATTATCATTACAGCACATATATATCATTTTTGTTGTTTAATTGTCGATGACAACTAGACATGAGGCGAGAGGACAGTACCCTAAAAAACAATGAAGCAAACAATATATTTGCACGAGGTTGTGCTTTCAAAATGGGGTCCTGAAAGTGGAGAACAATGACTCAACCAGAGTGGGACGTGCCTACATGTACAGATGGGACGATGCAAATAGATAGTGATTTGTGTTCTATTCTATGAAATGAGTGCCACTCACATTTTTCACAGTCTGAAAATGAAAAATATATATGATTTTCCATTTTCGATAATATCACATTTTCAATATAATATTTTTAATTCTTTTTCATGTATATAATAATATAGTGTAATTGTGATGATAAAAGTGAATGAAAAGGCTATGAGTACTCCCACTACTAGAAGAAAGAGAAATTCCATAATGACTTAATAGACCAAAGATGTGAAATGTTGTAATGGTGTTTCAATCAAAGATGTTATTTGTTCCATTTATACCATTATATCAATTTTTTAAAATATTAAAAGAATTAGGTTCACTTAAATAATGATGTAATGATGCATTCATTCTCATACTTATTAGAACAAGTTTAATTGTTAATTCCATATATAAAATAAAGATGACTTTATTAAGAAAGTGATTTGAGTGGTGAGACACAGCTCTATTAGAAAATCATTTCTTTTTGTTGAGTTAATTGACTTTGATTAAATATATAAAGCTTCTGTCCACCTTTAAGATATTTGGTCTTACATTACATATCGATTAATATGAAGTTGAATTGCGTTTGATTTTAATAGGAGATACTCTCTTAACTTATATTTTCTCCATTAACAAGATTCGAAATCTAAATTTTAATTTAGAAAACATCAAACTAATTACACTTAATTCAACAAATATTGGTTTTCTTTAATAATTTTTTTAAAGAAGGTTTTCTTTAATAATTTGTCGACTACAAGTGTCCAAGAATATTCTTTAGTAATTCCAATCTTACATAAGCATATATTTGGTAATGTTTTATACTATTAATAATTAATTAATTAATATTAATTTTTTATGAATGTATTATTATTGTACTATTATATAATAATAATAATAATAATGATAATAATTAATTATTACTACATCAATTTGTTAATTTGTATTTTAAATCCGGCCCAAACAAAACAGGCAGTGCATGAAGAAGAAGGCAAGGGCCGAGGGTAATATTAATATTATAAAGGGCAAAAAAGGCCAGCATGCAACGGACTCTGCATGAAAGCTGCGACATTATCTGTTTTAGAGGCTATCAGGGGGCATCGAGCCAGTGGGCTCAAATATATACTTTTTTATTAATTTTTTTTGCCCCCCCTTTTCTTAACATCTCCAATCTCCACAACGCGCGTGAACCACACGTTTTCTGTTCTCTTCCTCCATCTTAATTTATGCTCACTCTTGCCACCGCTTTTCGTCTCTGCGCAGTCACCTCCTTCCTTCATCCTTTTTCTTTCACTCTTCAAACTATCAGGTAAAAATATTCATACACTTTTTCTTTTTCATTCAAAAAGGTTTTATTTATTATAGCTATTATTCCTTTTATTTAATTATTTTTTGTTTTACCTTCATGCATGACTGGTTTTTATTTTTGGTTTTTTTTTTTATTGTTTAGTAGTGATTTTTTTGTTCTTTATTGTTTGATAATGTTAATTGTTAAACGTTAATGGATTCTTAGAGAGTTTCACGGATGGAATAAGAGAAAAAAGACGTTGTTTCACGTTACCATTTTATTATGTTCCATAAAGGAGCTAACAATTTTACTTTTTTTTTTTCCTTTTTCTGGGGGTTGAATCGTATTTGTTTCGTTTGTCAATTGTTTGTATAAATGCATCTTATATCTCATCTTATGGCTCGAGTTATTTGCGTTGCTATGTTCTGTTTAAAAAGGAATAACAGATTTTTTTTGGGGTTTCTGCAATGAAAAATATGTACATTTTTAAAAGATTGTTTTTCTCCCCTTTATTATTTCTTGTTTTCAAGTTTTATGCTTTTGGATAGAGTGTTTTAAACCCAAACTTGGGAATCCAAAGTGATTTTAGATATATGGGTTTTAGACTTTAGTACTTATTTATAGTTGTTTTGAAAATGTCATTGTTAATACTGAGAATACTTAAAAATTGAAGCTCATCAACTCTTCAGAGAGCTATTAATTGAGTCAGGTTTAAATGTAAATCTTACTAAGAACAATGGTAGATGAATTGTATGCCATATGTAAATTAAAGCAGTTGATTGATCCTACTTAGAATTATTCAGTTCATACTTTTACATGTGGCCGACTTGGGAAAGTGTTTAAATAATTTAAAACTTCCCACATTTGCATTTTGAGTTCTTGTATATCAAGCTAGATATATAGAAATGAATTTGATCCTATTATATTGTGAAAATTCAACCATCCATGAACTTATGGTTCATATGGACTCCACAGAGATCCCAACTGGGCCCTCACTTAATTAGATGGTTGGATTTTTTTCTCTTTCTTTTTTGTAATCTTTGGCCACAATGGTTTTATGAAGCAAATGTTAAATTATAGTGAAAATAACTATAGGAGATATGAATCCAAGCATTTTGTCTTATTCTTCTGTATGCGTTGGAAGGGATAGAAAACGTACCTGTTTTGTACAAATCTTGCAGTAGAGATCTTTTCATGATGAGAGTGAAGCACATGGTTAGTATTTATTCATCATTAAACCTTCATCAACTTGGCATATGTGTAATATTTATTGTTCACCTACTGCTAGGCTTTCTTTACCTGGATTTAGTTTTGGTTATAACATCAGCTTTTGAATTATCTTAGAATGACCAATCTTTCTCTCAATTGCTGATCCAGGATTAGGTTTCATACATAGACAGGTTTCTGGAAAAATTGCTTAAAAGATCTTTATGGCAAATGCTACTGATCCATTTCCTGACTTGGGGAGTGTGTATAAAGCGTCTGGCCGCCAAATTAATCAACTAAGTCAGAATGTGGCAAATATCAAGATAGCTTCTGCACAGGATGGTGACAAGGAGAACTCATGGGAATCCAAAAACAGAGTTGCTCCAAGTTCATGGTTTTCTCAAGATTCTACTCGTAACGTATGGGGACATCCAAATGTGATTCAGAAACTTAGGATGCCAAGTAATAGTGGTTCGAAGAAGGCTACAGGCAATGCCTGGCCGACTCAAGATGCTGTTTCTTGGAATTCCTGTGAACGTGGTAGTGCATGGACCCAACAGGGTGACGGACAATGGGGAAATGGTTGTGCAAAATCTCCATCTTCAGAGCTTGGAGGGAATGGCCCTGCTCAACCTGGTTTTCCTTCGTCTGACAGTTGGCAGGATGGTCAAGTTAAACCTGACCACCAAGTTGCTGATAATTTAGATGATGAGAGTGGAGTTAATGAATATTTTGATAATGATGACTCTGACGCAGTGTACGATAGTGATGATATTGATGACTATGTTTCCGATTCAGATGAAGATGAGAAGAGTCATGAAGCACACAAGAAGAGCAAGTGGTTCAATGCATTTTTTGCGAGTTTAGAGCAACTGACTGTTGAGGAGATTCTTTCACCAGTTCGGCAGTGGCATTGCCCAGCTTGTCAAGGAGGGCCAGGAGCCATTAACTGGTACCGAGGAGTGCAACCCCTATTGACTCATGCAACGACTAAAACCAAACGGAGAGCAAAGATGCATAGAGTATTTGCAGAAATTTTGGTTGAGGAGATGCGCAGGAGAGGAACTTTCATCAAACCAGTCAATGATGCCTTTGGCAGATGGGAAGGGCTGAAAGATAGAGTTGCAGACCATGAAATAGTTTGGCCTCCAATGGTTGTCATTATGAATACAAGATATGAACAGGAGGAAAATGGCAAGGTACTTTCCTGGTATCATCTTTGCTTTGGAGAAATTATGTTTGTTTTCCTGGCTTCAAGATCATACTTGTTCAACTCTTTTCCAAAGTAATTATAAAGTAATTATATTATAAAAGAAATCCATTGAAAATGCTACAATGCTTACTTTGCTTTTTTTCTTGAAGTAACATATTGTTGATTGGTATGTACTGATTATCATTTAATTAGTGGACTGGAATGGGGAATCAAGAGCTTCTCAATTACTTCAGCTCATATGCTGCAGTAAAAGCGAGACATTCATATGGTCCACAAGGGCACCGGGGGATGAGTGTTCTGATCTTTGAGAGCTCAGCACCAGGGTATTTAGAGGCTGCACGCCTGCATAAGCATTTTAAAGAGCAAGGTAGGGATAGGGATGCTTGGGATTGCTCTCGGGTTCCATTCTGTCCTGGTGGGAAGCGCCAACTCTACGGGTATATTGCCACAAAAGAAGACTTGGATTTATTTAATCGACACTCTCAAGGTTTAATTACACTCTCTCTCCTTTATCCCTCAAATTATTGTATGAATGTATGTGGGCAAATGCTGCATGTGCTAGACAGACTAAAAGAACTATAGTAATTTGTGCAGAAGTTTGTTCTTAACATAATTACCAAGACAATTAAGCTAGAGTGTGACAGCTTCAGGGCTAATAAATAGGTCAAGTATGAGGTTTCTTGAGAAGCAGAATCTAGAAGAATATAGCATATAAATTGTTAAACTGAAACCTAGCTGTTAATGATTGCTATGTCAATATTACTCTGTTAATTCAAAGTTTTCAAACTTTTAAGTCTCATCGGAGACTTGGAAGAGATAGCGTATGGTTCTTCTTTTTGTTTTGGTTTCATTTTATTCCACAATTTCGATGACTTTTTCCACACCTCACTTGAGTACCGATAGACTAAATCTCAAAACGACTCTGAATCCAACGCTGGGACAGTTTGTTCTAGTGTGGGATGAAGCTGCCTTGCCCTAAAATATACTACTATTATAATAGCAAAAAATAGCCATGCATTTAAAATTTTTCTGATCAACTGATGTTTTGCTTCTAGAATTTTTAACGATCATTTGAATCTTATGAATGATTGATGGTGCAAGGTGCATATTTCCTCCCTCTAGTGGCAATCCACTTTTCTTATGCAGCAACGTTTGATAATCTATGTGATCAAGCAGGAAAGTCAAAGCTGAAGTTTGAGACAAGATCATACCAAAAGATGGTTGAGAGCCAGATAAAGAAGATAAATGATGATAGTCAGCAGCTTACCCAACTTAAAAAGAAGGTTGCTCAAGAACAGCTGCATTCACAAGTCCTTGCAGAGTCTCTAGGTAGACTGAGTGAGAAGCTTCGCCAGACAACAAGCGAAAATTACACTGTAAAGCAGAGAAGTAGATTGCGGCATGAGCAGGACAAAGAAGAGGTAGCTTTTTTGGAAATTTTTTATTTCTATATTTTTATTGCCAACCATGGTCAACTAATCAGGAAATAAAAGATGCCATAGAACCACCTTTTCCATGATTCAGTACTTGGTGAACTGTCGACCATACTGTGGCGGATGATATTGCTATTGTCATCTGCTTCTACCATAATATGTAAGGAAGCTGAACTTAGTTTAGTTTTAGGAAGTCACTTATGGTGGGACTTGAACCAGGCTTCTAAAATTGCTGCAATTGCAGTGTGCTATAGTAGATACCTTTACTTGTAGCTATGTCATATGTTTCAACTAACATGGAACTCTTTTTAACTTGTTATTGCAATGCATTAACTTCCAGTTGAGTGCCAGAGAACAATACTTTAAGGAGAAAATCAAAATGATTTACCAAGCAATAGATGCTAAGGAAGGTAGCTTTGAGAAGCTGCAGAAGGCAATGACAGAGAGAGTTAAGCAATCCAATGCAAATCCTACAAGTGATGAGGATGAATACAGGTAATATTGGAACATGTTAAGCTAAATTTGTTGTTTCAGATGTTTTGTTTGAAATCATACATGCCCCACTTTATGTCATGATGGATGCTTTTCCTTATTGATTGAACCTTCTATAGGTGATGATTACCTTGGAACTTATTGACAATTTATGTTTTCTGTTGACGTGCTATTGCTCTGCTGGTCTGTCCATTAAAGACACTACTTGTTAGCATTTAGAAGGAAAACGAGTTACTTGCTTTTATGAATTACATTCAAGAGTATCATCTCGGGTCTCATTTGGTTCAAGTTAAAACTTATCTGTTTTACTCTACAGTCATAACATAATAGGGATTTTTAACGTTTTTTGAACATTCAGTGCTACTGAGATGGAGGAAAACAAAAAGTCCATACGAATCCAGGAGAAAAAGATGGAGGAATTTGACGCAGAGAGGGAGAAACTAATGGAAAGTCATCAAGAGAGAAGGGTGTCAATCACACAGAGGTATTGGGAGGAGCTGATTGAGCTTGAACAAGGATTCGAGAAAGAATTGACCTTACTCATGGAAAAGTACACCCCAGATTGCTTCAAGGAGGAGACAACACCCACGTACAGTACAGCCTTGAAAACACAATAGAGAAACAAGAGATATGAAAACAGAACAGATGGTAAATTATACTATTGGCTTCAAGGTAAATATAGATCAGTTTTGTTACATAAGATACTTCATTTTACGGAAAAAAAAAAGACAGAAAAGAAAGAGGAAATGGGGATGGTGTCGGGAAGAACACTAAAATTTCAAGTTCATTTTACATTTCTGAGTTTTCTTCTGTTTCGGCAGTTTGGCAATGAAAAACTTTGATTAAACTTCTTTTTATCTGTTGTTTGTTGATATAATCTTGTGGCACATATGTTCATGTCCACTTTTCACAGTTTTGCTCCCTCCATGCAAAAAGCAAACCCTCATCAACTCTTGGAATTTTTAGTGTAAGTACTTACAATTGAAAAGTAGTAGAAAATTTTTGAAAGCAATCAAAGAAAATTGCTTTTGGGCTCAAGCCCAATATGTTTACCTTTTCTATTCAAGTTGATTGGCCCAAGCTTTATTTTGGGCCCACAAAAATCTAACATTGGCAGGCCGAATATGTAACTCAAGAAACACATATTACTACGTAAGAAAACGGGAAAATTTTAGAAGGAATAAATATACGATTGACAACTGAAAAAACCGTCGGGGGTTTACTGCGACGGCAATGGAGGGAGAGACGGTGACGGAGAGGACGAAAAAGCTCGCCGTTTTCATGGCTTTCGGAACCAAAGGCGACACCTACCCTATCGCCGTAATAAAAGAAATTACAATATTTTCTTTTAGCTCTTTTAATATTGATTTGCCATGGAAATGTTGAGCAGTTTTCAAGTTTCCGTTCTACTTGTTGGTGATTCCAGGCCATTGCTGCAGCTTTCGCTACTGACCAGAACGATTACGACGTCGTTTTTATCACTCATTCAGCACACGAGGTCTTCACCCTCTTCTTTCATTCCAAGTCTTAGTTACTGATTAATTGAAGTAACAATACGTTGTTTTTCTTTCTTTTTGGGTTGCAAATTAGCTAAAATATAAAAAGTAAGAAAAATTTTTGGTTCATTTTCTTGTAGAACTTGCGATCTCATTTAGCAAAAAGGAATGTTGTTTATGTTCCAATTTCTTCGCCACCTGTTCTTTCTATCAATGCCACTGATGATACGACAGGTTTGATTCCCTTTCTTCTGTGTTTTTTAGGTTTGTTTTCCTTTTTCTTTGATTTAAATTGATCATTTTGTCTTTTAAGGTTCAAAGGAATTAGAGTTTGCAGAGACGAAAAAGGCTATTACAAATGAACACAGACGAGAATGCTACTCTGCATTTGAAAAGATATTTGGGGATAGTCCAAGCTTGGAGGGTGATTTTATTGGGATAAATTTCTTTGCTTTGGTATTTCATATTGGGAAAATATTCAAGTCAAATTTAACTTTTTCTTGATTAGTTAATACTTGATACTGTCACCGATTACAAAATGCACAATTGAATTTTAAGACTTTGGGCTGTGGTGACTGGTGATGCAACTTCATTTTAAGGTTGCTTTTTCATGATTGTTCACCAGGAAGGGTGGAGCCTTGCAGAACTTTTTCGTGTGCATTGTGTTGCTGTTGCTCCTTATGTTGTTCCATATAGGTAATATAAACAACTTATTTTTCTTTGTTTTGGTGACTGGAAAGCTATATCTGAAATACTTTTCTTAGATACCATAAAGAAAAAAAAAATGAAGGAACTGAATGCTTTACTATGACTCATAATTTTAGTTAGTAAATCACTTTTTTGGGAAAATATTTGATGTACTCAGTTATAGGTTAATTGATGTTATGACTTGTCCAAATGGCTTTTTCTTGGTCCGAGTACTTATCCATCTAAAACTATTACAATCTATTATATATATATTTTAGAGTCATCTCCATTAATGTTCTTAGTTTTTGTTTACACCATTTACTGTATAGTGCACCTTCAGCATTTGAGCGTCAATTCAGAAAAGAGCTTCCTCTTTTGTATAAATATCTCCAAGAAGCTCCGGCTGGCAAGGTAGTTGAATGACTAAGTGCTTCTAACAAGTCAAACAATTTTGCCTTTGAAATTTCAGAGAGCCCGAAGGATAATATATTTAGTTGTTTCCAATTTCCATTTTCTATTTGAATAGGTTTGACCATTGCATCTTGTATACTAACTTATTATTGTCATAAACACAGGTTTGCTGGAAAGACGTCATTCATTGGATGTGGCCACTTTTTAGTGAAAACTGGGAGTCATGGAGAAGTGAAGATTTGAATCTGAGTCTATATCCTTTTACGGTTGGTGCCTTTCTATATTGCTAAATTCCATTTACCCATATAGTTCTAAACTACCGAACTTGATGCAGTATTAGATATTCTAAGCAGGATCCAGTAACAGGCCTTCCTACTTGGCATGATAGGCCACAATCTCCCCTGCTGTTGTAAGTCATGCCATTTCACATTGGAAGTCTATGAATGAGAACTTATGACTTTGAAAAAGTATTAACAATAGTTGATGGGTATGCATCTCTGATTATTTGTACTTTATATTAGGTATGGGTTTAGCAAAGAAATTGTTGAGTGCCCTGGTAACTTCTAAATTTCTCTGCTTCTTATTTCAGACTTCTTTTCTATAAAACTTTTTACAGTTTCTGATGTGTGTTCAATTTTCTCAGAGTGGCTTTTATCATCAGATTATCTGATTAGTTAATTCTTTGAAGAATGGGCATGGTTGAAACTAAACTAAGCCCCATATTAAAACTGTAACCTTTTTCTGTATTGGCCTTCTACCTTGTATTTGCATTCCTAATGGTATCAATGTCTTAACAGACTATTGGCCATCAAATACCCGGGTTTGTGGCTTTTGGTTCCTCCCTATTGAGTGGCAGTTTTCCTGCAAAGAATGTGGAGAAATAATGCTTTCCTTGGGGCATCTGACCACATATAACATGTGTTCTGCTCATGCCGAGTTACAATATTTTCTAACAACTCCTTTGTCACTGCCACCTATTTTTTTGGGGCTGAGTTCTATTGGACGGTAGGTTCATAATCTTGTCAGATACACATAAATCACAAAATTTTGGAATTATTATGTGTATGATCCTATCATCTGCATGGAATTCCTATTTTACGATTCATTAATGGATGGAAGCTTTTGAGTGTCTATTCTGTTTCTAACTTGAACTTACTGTTGTGTTGTTTTGCTGTTTGCAGCATGGGGTTTATGAGGAATCCTCAAGCATTTCTACAGGTTCTCCAAACTGTTCTGGAGATTACAGGTTACAGATTTATCCTTTTTACAGATGGCTATGAACCATTAGATGCTGCAATTCAGGAAATTGCCAGTGAAGCATCTTCTTCTCCAAACCCAAGACAGTTGGTTCAAAATGGGATATCTCTTTTTGACAGCCGGCTCTTCTGCTTTTCAGGGTGAGTATTTCTAATTCCATCTGGATAAAAGATGACGATTGCACATGAAGAATCATTTGGAAAGTAACATAAAGCTAATTGTGATTTTATGACACAGTTTTGTCAAGTTCTTAATGACACAAATCTAAAGGTTGCTAGATTCATGTTGCTTAATGACACATGAAGAATCATTTGGAAAGTAACATAAAGCTAATTGTGATGTTATGACACAGTTTTGTCAAGTTCTTAATGACACAAATCTAAAGGTTGCTAGATATATGTGGGAAATAGGCTTTTTGGATGTCTCTGAAACCCTACATTTCGCATAAATTATTTTATGACACAAGAGATCTCATAATGCAACGTTTATGTAGTTTTGCATAAATGAGTTGCCAACATTTTATGTGGGAATTTACCTATGTTTCTAATCATGTCAATTAGTATGATACCCTACAATTGGCTGTTCCCAAGATGTTTAGCTGCAATCCATCATGGAGGGAGGTGAGAAATTTCCTTTATTTCACTTTCCTTATGAGGATATTTGTTTCAGTTAAATGCATGGCAGACTGGTTTTGATTGTTAAGTTGCATTACTTGTCTTCTATGGAAAACCAGTGGATCCACTGCTGCAGCACTATATGCAGGTATCCCTCAGGTCAGTTGCGTGGTGAACCTTGTCAAGTATGTATACATTGTAAACTATTATGAGAGCCCCTTTTTTTGGGTTTAGCATTTGATTAAACTGTTCCTTGCAATTATTGAAATCTAGCATAAAGGTAAATAGGCATGTTGTTTGGATCTTAAGAGCAGATTCCTTAATTTGAATTTCAGTTCATTGGACCATGCATGCATCCTTTTTATAAACAATTCTAGCAAGTATGTATGCTGTAGACACAGTGTTGTTGTTATCCTTTTCTTTATCTACTCCTATGATCCTATCTCTCAATGTAACAATCAATGGATGGCAGATATTATGTCCGTTTATGCTGGATCAATTCTACTGGGCAGAGAAAATGTTTTGGCTTGGAGTTGCTCCAGAACCACTAAGAAGAGAGCACTTGGTTCCTGAAAACTGTAATGACTCAAGTATTAGGCTCGCTGCAAATGTACTGTCACAAGCAATAAATGATGCATTGTCTCCTAGAGTCAAAGCACGTGCAGTAGAAATTGGTAAAAGGATTTCTCTTGAGGTAATGACCACCTACTATGATACACTTTCTACTACCCGATCTTCTGATAGAGGATGATTACTATCTGAATTTCTCACTGCATGAGTCCCCCATTGTTAATCATTTGTGTCTCTTACCTATATAAAATTTTCTGGTCCATATGCATGTTTAGTTTCTTGTTCTCTTGGTGATTAAAATTGTTTCCATTAAACTTCAGATCTGGTCCATTGAGGTGTTATGTGTAGGTGATTATGTAGAACCATGTCCATGTAGTAGAAGATTAGCAGTGATTTATAAATGAATGCCATCACATTTACCTTAATGAAGCATTTCTCTCTATCTCTCTCTTTTGAGATCAATTCTCCATGTTATCCTCCATTATCATTGTTTGTTGGTGCATAATACATTTAGTTGCTGATACTTAACAGAAGATAGCCCAGATGCAACGGCACTGATAAGTGATAACCAATGATAGATAATGTTTCACCATATTCTTAAAACTGTATCAACCGGATGTTTGATTCACATTCAGAATGTCTTACTTGATATTGCAAAACTTGTTTGGGAGACATCAACTACCAAGTTGATCTACCCTTCATTTCCGCATGCATTATGGGGCAATTCACTGCAGATTTAGTTTCTCTTTCTTTAAATTCCGGTTTATATTCATTTGGAAAGAGCATCCTGTTACCAAGATTTTGTTCAACATTTGATTTCTTCATGTTCAGGATGGAGTTTCAGAAGCTGTGAAGATCCTCAAGGAAGAGATGGGTTGTAGAATTTAAGATAACCATAGAAGGAAGATCCATTGTACAGAAATTCCCCGGTCGATGAGATAATTAATACAACTACTAACCAAGTGAGAAAATTCAGAGCCAAGAAAGAGTCAAAAGGGACAGCAGATCCCTGTACTGTGTTGGAGTTAATGAATCATCAAATATCTCAACAGGCAGAATCTTACGCCTTGCTTTCGTAATCTGATGTGTCACTTAATCATCAAGCTTCTTAGTAAGTATTTTGTGCTAAAGCTTATTTTTGTCCTAAACATAAGCCTTTGAAGAGTTCTTAAAACATGTATATTTTTATGAAATTTAATTAATTCACATGCTTTTTTTTTTTGTTTTTGAGAAATCCATTTAGTATAACATTTTCGAATAATTATATTTCGGGAAAAACAAATTTAAAGCTTTTGCTAAGCAATGTATTGTATTATATTAAGGTAATAAATTCAATCTTGGAAAAACGAGTAGGTGAACAATCGAGGCTCGGTTCTAACAAGTGTTCTTAATTCATTTACTACTGACTTTTCTCCTTTTTTCTTTTCCCCCTCTAAAGCCATGTAGTACTAATTTGTAATATTGACCTTTAGGAAGTTTACCCGTAGAACTGTCGATGGCAGTTCACTGAATTTGTAGCTAATGTTCATTTTCTTAAGGAAGGATGAGTCATGAGAGGCGTGTTGATGTAAAGTTTAGTGGGTCTAGTAATAGTTTACCTAAAAAAGGTTATTGTATAATCGTATTGAAATGTCCTTTCTCCCAACTTTACTACTTTAGACAAGATTAATGCAGGGCAGGGCCATATTTTTCAACTGGTAACAACCGATGTCAAATCTATTAAATTTATATTTCTTTTCTTTTTTTGGTTAAAAAAAACTATTTTAGAATTCTGAATACTATGTAAAATTTAAAAAAAAAAGGGAAATAGATAGATAGGTCAGATTTATCACGTTACATGTGGTTTTGATTATTTATTACTAATATTATGTCAAGTGTCAACTCAATTAAAATATAGGCAGTAACGATTTATAATGAATTAAGATTTATTGGATAAATTTTAAAAAATTAATGATTATTGTGATATATAGTTTGTAGTGATAATATTCTTGGTTGATAGAATATCAATGGACAATGGTTGACATCAAGACTATATAATAATTAGGATCAATTCTCGTGATGCTCCATTTTTGTCTCGCAGAAAAATATATCTAATGAGTATATCCAAATTGTTACTTACATTTTTTTGCGGTGTAATGGGCTGTTAGCTTCGTGACTCTAACTTATAATAATGGATCTTAATCCTTTAATTATTCTTTTTGAAAGAAAAATCCTTTAATTATTAGTTTTCTCCCATAATTATGTAAAAACCTACAACCTGGCAAATGTTATGATTATTTGTTTCAATTCTTAGATTCAGCCACCCAGGACACCAATTCGACATGTAGCCTTTTTTTCAGGGTCAAAATTTGAATTGCATAAAAATATTTTCATTGGATCTAGGATAAACTAACCACTAATCAGGATGTGGTTAATGCTTATAGAGAATCGAACTTGTGATACTCCTTTTGTTCCTATTTAATTGTCTCTCTTTAGTCAAACAATTTCAATTTTGACTAGTATTTTTTAAAAATATTTATATAAACCAAAATAAAATTTTAAAGTAATACTCATAAACTTTAAAACACAAGCTTTTCAAAATATATATTTCTTGAAATTTTTATTCTACAAATTTTTCTTTAACTAATAGTCAAAATTAAAATTGTTTGACAAGAAGAGACAATTAAATAGGAACATACCTTTAACAGGATAGAGGTCACTAGATTGGAACCCGAATTTATACAACATTAATTAATAATTATAGCATATAGAAAACTGTGGAAATTCGACATATACTTGTATTGAAATCAAGCTAGGGGTTTATATTATTGGAGTAAATTAGCTACAATATCTAGTCTAGGAGTAAATCGAGCTAATTAATCTATGCAATCGAGATAACTATCATCATTTTTTTTATCCTCTCTGAATCGCAAATTCATATTTTGATCAAACTAGCCATGATTCTAAGAAGTAGCAACAAGACAAAGTGAAAAAGAAAGTTAAGAAGCACTTAAAAAAACTCATTTTCGGAAGACTTTCCTTATTATATTGCATCAAGCCAAACCCATACGATGTTATCTGTCTTACAAATTCAAACCGAATTTTATGGCACTGACATGATCACACGACCCATTTATTTAATTTCGGTTGACATGTTCATACAAACACATGGGTCCCATCCCGTTCTTACCCAAAACCCCCCCAATCCCATTATAAAGACCCAACTTCCCTTGGGCAATGGGCATAGCTCCTCATCACTTCAAATCTTCTTAACAATTCATTTGCTTAATTAGTTAATTGCAGAGAGAAATTATAATGGCTCAGCAGCAGGGAAGAGGCAGTGCAATGGCAGCCATGGTGTTGCTCAGCTTGGTGGTGCTCCACTTTGAGTTGGCTCAAGCTGCAACTTACACTGTTGGAGGACGCGACGGCTGGACTTTTAACGCCGCTGCCTGGCTTAAAGGCAAGAAATTTAAGGCTGGTGACAAACTTGGTAAGCTTATTCATATCTCTTTCCTCTCATATATATTGCTTCACTAAATTTGATGATGTAATTAGAGTACTCCAAGAATTTTTATATTATGATGCTACTTTTCCATGTTGGTTGGACTCTATACCAAATACCAAAGGGTTGCCACCTTGTTGGACATAGTTTCCTAGCTAATCTCTAACTATAGTCTATGTATTGTATGTGCCAAAGGGTTTAATAAGTTATGCATGTAATTTGTTTCACTCTCACTCTCCCCTGCTTCAGAACTACCATGATCAGTAAAAATAAGTCTGGAAAATTAAAGCCTCCTTATTGAGGTCTAATGTGACTTGATTCTGGATTAGTCAGGGCCTAATGTGATTACCGAGAATATATGTTTATACAGTTATATACCAAAAAAAGAAACAAAAAAACTAAAATGATGAACTAAATATAAATATAGTTTTCTTTTCGGGGCCATGTGAGCACATGCCATTATTGATTTTAGTCATTAAAATTAAAGACCTGTCAACAACTCTCTGCAGACTTTCAATAAATTGAAATGAGTAAATGACTTGTTGGTAGTGGTACCTTAAAAACACATCAGATATATATTTATTTGATCAATAGCATAGGCTATTCCTCCAAGTGCATATATTTAACTGAAGAAACTGACCATTTCTAGCCCAAATTTTTGTATATAATGCAGTATTCAAGTACAGCCCATCATTCCACAATGTGGTGAAGGTCAGCAGGGGCGGATACAATTCATGTTCAACACCAAAAGGTTCAAAATTCTTCAAGTCAGGCAAGGATATGATCAAGCTTGTTAAGGGCCGAAACTATTTCATCTGCAGTATCGTTGGGCACTGTCAAGCTGGAATGAAAATTGCTATAACTGCTGTCTAATTAAATATTTGCCTGAAAATCATCAGTTTTCCTATGCTTTTATGAATCCATGTAGTTTGTTTGTGTAAGACTCGAGTCGAGGAGTCACCTCTTGTTCCTTAGAATTTAATTTCCTTTGTTTGAGTGGGTATTTTGGGGGTAGCCATATAATAATCTAATCTATAATAATTAAGGCTAGTTTAAATGGAAAGCATGAGTTATGCTCTATGCCTATGGTTTGCTTGTACTCCATTTTCTTATATGAAATGAAACAAACTATAAACTAGTCCTTTTACTTTTATCTAATTTTCACAAAGCATAATTTCTAGAATCTCCCAATCCATTTGAATGAGAAAACAAAAGTCCCCGATTGGGTTCCAATGCAATTCAATTCTAGATTAGTCAAAGTCCAATGTAATTAACCGGATATGGGAGGTTCATACCAAAAAAGAATGAGAAAACAAAGCATATTTCAGCCTTGATTTCAATTCCTTATCAAGATGATTTCATTTCTTAATATTCTTCGATAAACCATTATGAAAAAAAGATTTTGTTTGACTAAAATCACAATTTGATTTCAATTTCCCGTTAAAACTCTTGAAGAAAATCATAAAATTCAAACCACAAATTGATTTGCTAGGTAACTTCTTAAAAATCAAGATCGTTCTGTTCTGCTAATCAATTGTAAGTCCTATACCTTCTTCCATTTTGTTTGACTTCGTATTTAAGGAAAAGTGGAAAACTTGATTGACAAGAAAATGGCCCAGCCAAGAGTATTTGAAATAGTTACTGCAGCATCACTGTTGAGCATGATGCTCTGCAGTGGGATTGTCAAAGGAGCCACCTACACAGTTGGAGATGATAAAGGCTGGTCCTTCAATGTTGAAAGCTGGACTAATGGCAAGAAATTTTTGCCTGGTGATGTTCTCAGTAAGTTTTTATTTAAATTTTTTTTTAAATAATAATAAAAGGTCTCATCGAGAGGATCTTTTATCTTTCACGTACGTCCAAGGTTGAAAGGGATTATTTTCAGGTCACTAGGGCCAATAGGTCCGAGGATAGTCGTGATTAAGAAGAAAAAAATTAGTAATTGCTCTTATCTTCCATATATGGATCAATATATAAAAACTTATCACTAATTACCTTTTTTTGCCTTTGAAGTTTTCAACTATGATCCAACAATTCACAACGTGGTTTCAGTAGATCAAGTCAGCTATGATACATGCACGGTAGGGTCTAATTTTCAAGTATTTGAATCGGGGCACGATGAGGTCACTCTTCCAAATACAAGAGGGTGGAGTTACTTCATAGGCAATAAGACACTTGGAGATTGCAACAACAAAATGAAGATTCAAGTCAGTACATTTTGATCTCCATGAAAATGATCTCTGCTCTGCTGCCTTAATTTCCAGGAACTGCTCGAGTCAGTACATATTGTCATGATCATGGTGATTACCATTTCCCATGAACAAGCAAATCAAATAATTAATTTAACGTAGTAATAATAACTTGAGCATGTTTCTTTTTCCATTTTACATCATCTATTTATCTTCAATTAGAAACTATAATTAACAAATGAAAGTAGCCAGGCCAAAATATTTGACCTATTAATTGATAATAATATTGATTATATCCTTAAAACTTATAAGGCAAATCCACTAATTATATGTTTTTTTTGCTAAGACCACTAAAACTTTTTTTGAAATCAATAAATAAATTCAATTATATTATATGGACTATATATAATGGTAAAAATACAGGAGAAAAGATGAGGCAAAACAGAAATATTGAGGGAGCTAAGCTAATGTTACAACTTACAAACCATTACCAAATTTGGTAATGGGAAATTAAAGCTAATTAATTTCTAGTTGTTATTGATGTGTTTGGTGAATGCCAACTCTGAAGCGAGTGCAATATGATCACTAGCCCATTTGTCTGTTGGGAAGCCTGGTGTCCAATATTGCATTGCATGTTTTGGAAATGGAGCGAGCACCCTAACAGTGTGGAGACCTTGAGAACGCCATATGTAATCAACACTGCCCAAGAAACGCCTATTATAACTTGTAACGAGAGGCTCCCCATTTGAGTCTCTTGTCCCTGAATTAACTGATAACTCCAACTCCTTGACTTCTGTATATGTACTTTTGAGCTGCAGAGAGTGTTGAATCAATAAATTGCAGTCCTCACTGCCACCACTAGTGGCGCCGGCAGTTGCTATTTCCATTGGGCTCCATACTGATGGAATATCATAAGTAGTAATCTTATCCATACCTGCAACTAATTCCTTGACATCTACTGTTGTTACTGGAACCCCTACACAAGAACTATCCCCAGACTCAGACTGAGACTGAGGCCTTGGTGGAGGAGTAGTACTAATTTGAGCAGAAGCTTGGCCTGATACCTTATCTCTGTCTACTCGTGATAGATTCAACTTTTGTTGTGAAATGAAGTTGTACAATGGACTGTTGGGAGTACAATTAAAATCCCCACAAAGAAGCACCGGAGCATCATCCCAACTCTTTGAAACAGCATCAGCTCTTTCCAGGAGCCTCCTGACCTGCCCAAGCTTAATTTCTCCTCTTTTTGGATTATACAGCACATGAATGTTACACACAACAACTACTTTTTTATGATCAGATTCAGCTGCTTCATTTTCATCTTCATTTTGGCTCTTGATCTCAAGCACACATATCTGAGCAACATTATCCCGAAGTTGATGCTTATTGAACTCTATAGATTCTTCATGGAGCAACTTGAACCTAGATGTACGCCAAAAGATTGCACAGCCATCAATTGCAATGCCAGTTCGCATCTTCCAAATGCCACTATATCCCCTGCATTTCAACTGCTCCTCCAAGTCATGAAATTTATCAACCTCCTGAAAACACATAATATCTGCTGACCACAATCCAAGCTCAACCATCAACTTCTCTTTTCTCCACTCCCACTTCATCATATCATCAGGTATATGATTGTAAAGATTTCGATGAGTACTAGCAAGGTAATCCGCCAATATATTATATGAAACCACAATGAACCTCTCACAATGCGGAGGCGCTGGAGTTTTAGCGTACTCCCATTCCCGGTAATCCCAGGGACGGCCAGAGGAGGACATGACGGCGCTGTTTGCCTAAGCGGTGGCAGCAAGGAATTTGAGACGTAAAGAAGAATGAGGGAAAGACACAAAAAAACCTAAACACAAAGTTAACACAAACTTAGACTCCATAAGAATCCCTTACTTATTAGGATTCTTGTCCATCAATCAAAAAAATTTCCAAAAAATCCCAATCCAATTCTAATTAGGATTTGAGGCAAAAATCCCAACAGAATGAGAAACAAAATTAGAGTGAGTTTTTCAAAAAAAAAAAAAATTTAGAGTGAGTTCAATAATATATAGTAGCCCTAGCAATAATATTATGTTTCATGGTGCTTGAAGGTGAGGCCATTATATTCGTGGCCGTCAATCAAAGCCAACTAGTTATTATATAGTCGGAGGTGAAGATGGGTGGGACTTGGCCATAGACATGGAAAGTTGGACCCAAGGCAAAACATTCCACGCCGGTGATCTCCTCTGTATATACAAAAATTAATCGTGGCTTTTTTTTTATATATATAAATTACAAGTTAAACTTATTCGAGTCGGTTTATAATTAATACATTGATTGATTTGTGTTTAATTTGATGGGTGTTAATGCACGGACATGCAGTTTTCAAATATAATGATCAAAGCTTCGATGTGGTGATGGTGAATAAAGAAGGGCATGATTCATACAGCGTTAACGAGGGGGCCAAAGTATTTGATTCTGGCTATGATAAAATTGGCCTCGCCTTCGGACCAAATCACTTCATCGATAGTACACCTGATGTTTGTGCCGCCGGAATGAAGATGGCCATCAACGCCGCCGCACCTCCTCCCCAATTTTGAATAGTTTAATCTTTTTCCTTGATGCATGATTTTGGTTACCCATGTCATGTCATGATTTTTTTTTTTGTTTGGTTGAGTTGCTGCATGCTTGCAGCCTTTGTTTCATTAGGAAAATGTTGGTATTGGGGTTTGTTTCATTTTTGACGAGAGTTATTGGGGGTTTATTTCATTTGCATACATTCTTTGCAAATGCAGTACTCTTTCTATATTGATTTATTCTAGAACTATTCGGGTTTACCTTCTAGCTACTATAAAACGAGAAGGATTTCAAAAGATTTTCCTTTGGTTCTTAATTAATTATTTTTTAAAGCAAAAGAGGTAAATTGGGCAAAAAAGTACCACTATATGTACACATGATGGAGAAAAACGGTACATGATTTGGTTTAACAAACTCATATAGATCATGGTTTGGGGACTTGGCTAAAAGTTCAAATTAAGCTAATTGCTCATTTAAAGATCCAACGTTTATAAAAATGCTCAATATATAAGGCTTATCATTTAAAAAAGCTCAAATTAAGATCTAACGTTGCAAAATCTTCTCAATTAAGGGCCTGCTGTCAATTTCATAGGCTTAATTAAAAATTCAGACTATAATCAAGTCTTGATTTGAGATTATTTTTTAACGATAATCTTTGAATTGAACATTTTTGTAAATATTGACCCCTTATTTGAACATTTAGCCAATTAATTATGCTTCAACTTCACTATACAAATTTAGTTTTAACTTCTGTTATCAAATCATATATTTCGGCCCTGACCATTTGTTCCAAGTTTTTGGGCTTTACGGGCCACTTGATGGACTGACCAGCCCAATATGAGTTAGAAAAGTAAGTAGCCCATTAAAATAATTGTAGTATAAAGGATGGAGATTGATTTTTGTCTCAATAAACCACAGGGTTCTCATTTCTGCCAAAAAAAAAAAAACCACAGGGTTCTCATAATTTTACCCTAAACTGCCTCTAGGTCTAAGTAGATTCTTCCACTAATTTAAGATATGTACAATTTTTTTTTTCTTTTTGGAAACTCTAGACTTCTAATGCTTGACTATATTTGATATAGAAAATTTTCTCAAATTTGTATAAAAATCAAAATTGACATGTTAGTTTTGACATTTTTGCATACAAAATATGGAATCTATTAAGGGTTATATATAATCTAATTTCATCTGTATAATCCAAAAATGCCAACAAAACATAGTTTTTCCAAAAAAATATAAAAGCTCAATGTTTATAACTTATAATTCTTTGGATCCAGTTTCTATAAAAGCATATTTTACCAATTGATTTCCCTTACTAATTATCTGCCATAGAGTCCACACCTATAAATAGCATAGACCTTTACATGATTCTTTATTATATCAATATCCCACAAGTGCAAAGGATCGTTAGAAAGGAAAAAAAGAAGAAGCAGGTATTATCGAGTAAAAGTTTTTGCTAATGTACATATTTTCCCAAATTAATAGTATGTACTTAGAAAATATTTTTGTTACAAATTAATATATATGTAGAAAATGTTTGCGCATGCATGCAGGCACATAAATTAGAATGGGAATGATGAAATGCAGCTCAATCCTCGCCTCAATAATGCTAGTTTTGATGATTCACTACGTGGCCATTTCAACGGCAGTTACTACTTATAAAGTTGGAGATGAAGAAGGTTGGGACCCAGTCGTCAGCATGGAAGCCTGGACTAAAGGCAAGACTTTCTATGCCGGCGACGTCCTAGGTATATATGCAAAGTCTCAATTAAAATTTTTTATATGTGTATGTAATAATCTAGGGTTATATAATACACGTTAGTAAAGTTTAACAGACTGTTCAAGCGCGTCTTGAAGAGTGATATGTGTCCCCTATGGACTAGATTAAAATATTTAAATTTTAATTATTTCAGAAAATGGATATGTTTCAACTCCACAATCCGCTCGTGGAATCCAAAATTTATACGGTTGGTGTATCAAACAATTATCCATAATCTAATTATAAGTCTTTTTTTTTGCAGAATTTATTTATGATGATCCATATGATGTGGCAGTAGTGAATAAAACAGCACATGATGATTGCTCACTTAACGATGCTTCAATAGTGTTAAAAAGAACTGGAGACAATAAATACACACTCCCTTTCGGAGCTAATTATTTCATCGATAGTCATCCTGATATATGTGCTCTTGGATTGAAGATGGCAATCAACGCCAAAGCACGGCCACCAACATGATTCTACTCTACTTTTTTCACTTCAGCTATTAATAAATGAATAAAAATTTTAATGCTTCGCATTTTCTATATGTATTTGTCGCTCTGCAGCTGCTGCTAGCTGGAGATTTAATTTGATCTCCGACAAATTTGTATCAAAATAAACAAAATGAAGAAAAAATTATGAGAATTGAAGTGACAATCTGTTTGAACGGTAATATGAGGCTGATATTGATCACTTGGATTGATCTGATGAGGCTGATCTTTTAAGTTTCATCTTTGCAAATGCAGTACTCTTTCTATATTGGTTTATTCTAGAACTATTCGGGTTCGGATTTTGGATGTAAAATCAACTCAGAGGAGGCCTAGAGCTATTGTTAGCTAAGCGGTCTTGGACCACTCTTATGTACCAAAAAAAAAGTGACTATAATTGTTAAACATACTCGACTAAAATCCCAATTTGCTATCTAATCTTTGTCAAAAAGCTCAAATAAGGTCATTTAAGGGCCCAGTGTTATTGAATCGATCGGATCAATTAAGAGCTTGATGTCTATGATAAAGCAACCTAGACCTAATCTAACGATTAAATCGTATATTCTTTGACAGGTGTCAACATTTCAAGGCATCGCGTTCTTAATTAACCTAATTTGAAGATGTTGGACCCTTAAATGACCTTTTTTAAAAATTGGGCCCTTATTTGAGATTTTCGATAAAGGTTAATTAGGTCATAAATAAGGATTTATGCCAACATATATACTCGGACAGTGGTATCATCACTCAACAGGTATGCAACAAATTAATTAGGCTAATTGCTCTCATCTGGTCATAAAACAAGATTCAGATTTATATGTAAAATATGATTTTTTTTCAATCTATTGTAATTGCCAATATACTATAAAACTTTGTAATTTAATTTTCATAAATAAAAAATAACAATACTTTCCTTAAAACAGTGTATTTTGGTCGCCATGAATCAATATCACAAACTTTTTTTGAATTCTCAATATCACAAAACTTAATTTCCTTAATATGATAAAATTATAGTATGTGGCGTCCACTAGCACTAAGGTATATTAAAAAATGCGCAAATTTTTGTTTCTAAAAAAAAGAAATGCACTCTAAAGTCACCCTTCTTAAATTTCCCATGAATTTAGCTATAAATATATCAACACTTCGTATAGCTCTAATTTGCCGAATAATTCATTTGTTCTTTTTTTGTTTTCTTCATGAAATAGAAAATATATAGAGCGCAAGTGCAGCAAAATGAGAAACGAAATGAAAATGATGAGTTCAATAAAATTAGCCTTAGCAATAATATTTGTAATGGTGCTTTGCTTCTTGAAGGTGAGGCCATTCGGGGTCGTCAATCAAATTCAAAGCCAAGTACGTATATAGTTGGAGGTGAAGATGGGTGGGATTTGGCCATAGACATGCAAAGTTGGGCCCGAGGCAAAAAATTCCATGCCGGTGATCTCCTCGGTATATATATACAAATATTAATTTATTTTGTTATTCATATATATATGTCTTAATTAATTAATGAATAATAGTATATATTATACATAGATTAATTTATGATATTTGATTGGTTTGTGTTTAATTTGATTTGATGCGTGTTAATGTAGTTTTCAAATATGATGATCAAAGGTTCGATGTGGCGGTGGTGAATAAAGAAGGGCATGATTCATGCAGCGTTAACGAGGGGGCCAAAGTGTTTGATTCTGGCTATGATAAAATCCGCCTCGCCTTCGGACCTAATTACTTCATCGATAGTGCACCTGATGTTTGTGCCGCCGGAATGAAGATGGCCATCAACGCCACCGCACCACCATCATTAATATGATCATTTTCTCTTCTTTTTCTGATCATTTCAGTACGTACGATCGATCAACTTATATATAATATGTCACTATATATGCCACTGCTGGACTGGAGATTAATTTCTCCGGTCGACAAATATATATCAAAATAAGCTAAAATTACTCTTTCTAGTTTTTACCCATATATTATTATGCAACAAAATGAAGTAAAATATATGAGGCTGATGATTTTTAGTTCATTCTTTTGGTGTTGATCAGAGTGTATGATTAAAAGGCACTGATGTCTGATAAACAGAAACACTTTTTGCCTAAAGGGTACACAAAACAAGCCTTCCTCAAACATACTTTAATTACTTTCCCTTTTTCTTTCTGCTTCTCCTTCTCCCAGCCCAATCATTGGTATCCAATTCGATGTTGTCTAGATAGTAATCATATATCATCATGCATGTAGTTTTTTGAGTTTTATATATTAATTTGAAGTGAAAATTTGTAATTATTAATTAAGCTATAGATTTACGTTAATTTAACTAGGGCTAATACCGCGATTTGTTGCACCTCGATCCTTTGGATATTTGCATCTTAAACCTTTTATATTTTAATTTCAAACCCCTTTCTATTACCAAATTAATTAGTCATGTGCCGTCATGTGACTTACATTTCTTTAAATCCATATTTGATGAACATGTAGTGAACATGTCCATGGTGCAATATTTGACATTCTTTTTACAACTTTAAAATGTAATTTAATTATATGGTAATGTGTATTTCACATAAAGGAGGCTTTAACAGAGACGCCATTAACTCAAGTAACTCTGCTCTAAATTTAGTCGTGGTTCTAATATTTTAAATTGTAATGGAATTAATTAGAACAAAAAACAAAAAATTAATATATAGGGATCGTGAGCTGGGTTATCTTTTTTTAAAGTAACTTTGATCATGATTGCTAACAGAGATGAGATTAAGGTTAAAAGCAATTTAACAATATTAATGGCTTAAAAAGTGAAGAAATAATAATTAATTAGTGTGTTAATTTATTGAAAAAGACAAGAATTTCAAAATTAAACTTGCTGTGTGCATGATTGATATTTATGTGCATGTTAATATGAAGGATGATGATGCAACCCCCACTATGAAAAACACTTTGAGCAAAAATGAGAGTCTAGGATTTATACCATTTTGCAACCATAATGCGCGCTGCTTGGAATCCAAAGGCGACTAACCAAAAGAAACTGAGAGCACCCATTATAATAGTGGAGAACGTGTTCCCTACACAATCATGAAGTATATATATATGCTTTAAACATGTGAAAGTTACCATCTCTTTCCATCATTACATTTACATAAAGCTAGGTTTTAAGGAAAAAGTTGAATTTTACATGCAAATTCCATTATATATATATGGTTGCTTTTTAAAGCTCTTAATTTAGGGATGGTTGGACTTGTAATTATAAGCCAAGCAGCTGCTACCAAAAATCAGAGCAAATCGACAAAATGGAAGTTAATCTCAAACCAGCTAGAATTCTTGGCAAACAGCTCATCAGATTTTTCTCACGGGTCACAAAATTATGAGGGTACAAAAGGAATAATAAAAAAGAAAAAATTATAAAGATAAAAGAAACAAAAAAGATATGAACTGGATAACAAGCATGGCCTGCAAAATTGCAATGAGCAAAATCCCCTTGGAAAACTAGAATAATTCAACTGACGGATTTTTCTTTGAGACAACAAAAGAAGAAGAAGAAGAAAAACAAAAGTTGAAAATTTTCTTAATCAATGCGAGACAAGAGACATTACCTTGTTCTTGTTGGAATCGAAGCTATATGAGAGCTGCAGGAAAAATGAAGAGAAAGAATGAAAAAGGCAAAAACGTCTGAAAAAAGGGTAGTAAGCAAATTGCATCGATCTAGCCATGATAGTCGCATGCATGTGAAGTGAAGGCTATATATATATATAAAATTGATTTTTGTCAAAGGGTTTCTCAGAGAGAAATTTACAGAGCACATTTGACGTACTGGCCACCTCCAATCCAAAGGGCAATGATTTTGAAATGCAGGTTTCCAAGAAAGTATTCCATGGACTGGAGGTGGACAGAATGCCAAATTGGCTCTGCAACAATTCCTCTGAAAACCCCTTAGATATTATAAGGTACACATAAAAAAATTTAAAAAGAAAAAAAGAAAGAGAGAGAGGTTTTGTTGTTGAGTATAGTTTGTTGAAACTTGAAGCAAAAGACAAGTTTGTACTTATAAAAAGAGATGGAGGAGATCAGTTTTTTCATTAATTTGGGTAAACATTTTCGTTGGTCAATTGGCTTTTTGTGGAAAGATGGGGTGCATGAGCATGAGCGTGCATGGTGTTGTACAACCTGTTGAATACTTATTTTCCTTTTGTTTAGTCAAATAATGCAAAGATCAAATTATTCTATACAATGGTATTGTGATGAGGTTTTTAAGTGAGATCTTAAATTTAAGTCTTGTGACTACTGGGGAAATTAGTTTTTAAGAGAGTTTCAATTTCTATTTGGGTCTGACGAACTTGATTTTGGATTAATTATGATTCAATGTGACTCTATCCGATAATCGTGGTTAATTAATGAAATAGAAAAAGGATACCCTTTTACTATCACTTTTGAGCCTTTGATTGCAATCGAAATCCAACAGTTTTAAGAGTGCAACGTTAACCAATCAAAAGGTGTCTTTGGACCATTATTTTTTCTATAGTGTACATTTGATTGCAGAGAATGATTATGATGGGTTTGTTTGTCTAATGTATATGGAGTGTTTTTATATGGTTTCATGTGTTGCCTCTCTTTTTTGTGGGCTTTCAAAAATGCCTTTTGACCTTTGTTGCAAAAAGGGTATTCAGAATGGGCTGTTTAATTTTGTCTTCCACTCAGCGCCTGTAATCACTTTTGTCAACTCATTTCTGAGTTCAAACCTTTCAGATTTATCATTAGGATTTAGGAATTAAGATAACTGCCTACTTTTGAATAATTATTTATTTGTGTGTTTAATGTTTTCCTTGACAACGGTCTTTTTCAAGATACTATACTTGGATGACTCATGATGAGAACGGAATAAATACGTCCCCATTTTCCTATATTTCAAAGGCCCTAGAAGTTAGAACACATTGTAATTTACTTCAATTTTTAGAGCCCTTTTTTCACCCAAAAAAATAAAAATCTTACCCAACATTAATTTTGGATAATTTGACTGTAATTTTCACAAAAGCTTGATCATGTGACTAACGGCTCCATTAGGCCATTGTGCTAGTGGCTTGGGCCTAGGCCAGGTCCAGTCAATAGACACATCTGTCCTCTGCCTACCTCGAATCATCATACTATGTATGGATTTTGTTGTTAACTGCAGTTTTTTGAGGAAAATGAAAGGCAAATTCTCAACAGTGAAGCAATCAAAGTGAGAGTATATCGTAATCTCCATGCAAAAAAGGAAATTTTCATGAATGATTAATTCAAGAATAAAAGTAAGTGAACAACATGACATCACCAAGTGGATGAATGGATTTTGACATTACTTGACCAAGTAAAGTTTACATATCCAGATTCCAGATCCAGAAGTCTACATTTCCATTTCCTTATCAATTGCTGTGCCTATAATATCTTACTACCATTACCATAGTTTGGCAATTATAAACCGTTTAATATAAATTAGTATCCTATTGGCTAATCTAACTATACTTTTAGCCAATCCCCTATCAATCTGAATAAAGTTCAATTATCCTACTTGCCTGGGGGATGAAGAAAGAAATCTTTCGAGGGTATGAGAATTACCCTTAAATCCTTATCATACCAATGCCTTTTAACTTAGATTTTTAATTTGCAGAACCATTCTTCTCAAAATTGGGAACGTCATCTGCAACAATGTTCTCAACGGGATTCTGTGCTCCCCACACAGCTGCATCCAGATATCCCAGCTCAAAGAGCCTGTCAAGAATATGATCATCTGCTGGCTCCAGTGCCCAGTTGAGGAGCTGAAGTATTTGGGAATAATATTCAGCAGCTTATACATGAGCAAAAGTGAAATTTAAAGCTAGTATAGTTAAGAGATTACCTCTCTTCCAGTAGCCCTCTTCTCAGGATTGCAGTCTGGACTAATCCCGATACCTTTCAATCCCATGCGAGCGGCCGGAAAAGCACAAACACGGACCTGCAAACACCATATGACATATGAGCTATCGTATCATCATCAGGAGTAAACTTGTGTATTTGACTTATAGCAGATTGTTTCCTGCCTTGCACATAATTTTCATGCCATACAGATACAGAGTAGCTATACAGATCCAATTAAAAGAAGTTATATATATCATTGAGTAATTTTCCAAGCTACATAAAACTTGGAACAATTGGTAACTGCTATCAGTGCCCAATCGGACACCCAGTGATAAAGCTTAACTTCATTTGGGAGGTATTGAGTTTGAATCTTGGGTAAAACACTCTTATATAATCTAAATTTAGGGTAATCTTCTTCCTGCAAAACTTACCAGGATCAAAACTATGGTGGATTAGGTCTACATGCAATGCTGCTTTTAAGTCTGAAAAGGCCATACGAAATGTTATTTATGAACCTTAAACTTAAAGCTGATTTGATGGAATCCTAGCTTCGTATTTTAGACACAAAAGATTTGAGGAACTTTCTGAACATACAAATATTATTGTTGTAGTGATGGTAGTCAGGACATCAAATGCCACTTAAAACCCTAGCAATTCAAATCAAAATCATTTATGATTTATGATCCATTTCAGACAACTGTAGATTGTAAAATTTAATAAATATAATGTCTAACAGTTTCCCATAAGTTTCAGAGCATGATTGAATTCTAAAATAATCTCAGGAAAATACCGTTTCAGAAGCAGATGTTGGGGGCATAAATAATGTCAAACCCCCATCTATGCATAGGCGATTTCGAAACATTGTTGCTGGGCGAGGAGCAAGATACCTGCATATACATATTGTATGAGTGTAACTTAATTAGCAAGCATTTAAATGCAGAACTGTATGTCAAAAGTTACCCTGGAATGAAGGAGGATGTGATGACTGCATTGATGAGGTCTTCTTTAGAGTCAAATTGATCCACCAGTAAACCCCTAGGCCTCCAAAGAATTTGTGTTACAGCAACTGTTGCAAAAAATACAGTGAAAAAATGTTAATTGTTCAAGATGATGGAGATTAGCAAGTCAAAATCAGTCTTTAATGTTAATATGCTGTGCAAATAGCTTTGTAAAGAAAGTTATGCTAAAATGAGAAACTGATATCATTCAACTTAGCAGCAAAGACTGGTAAATAGGTGAATTTAGTGCCAAGACAACCAAAGTTATTGCAACACCTGTTCTTCACTGCCTCCCTAACGTGATTGCAGGCACTTTGGTATTTTAAAATGCAATGTAGACCTCAAATAAAATCTTCAACATCATAATTTGACCCATGCTTTGCCTGCTACCACCCAAATGCAGCCGACATACTTTTTACAAATAACAATCTGATCCAAATTGCTATCTCAATGTTATTATGATCTGATTTATATTTCTGGTCATAGTATGAAAGCTTTTTGTCTTACATGCTTCATCAAAATTTTGCTTTTTCTATAAACTCCCTACACTCTGTAGAAGAATTTACATCTAGTTTCTAATTTTGCATGTAAAGTATCATCTTAATTTTAAGTAAATTTTTTAATATGGAAAAGTTGCGAATTATAAAATTTTTTTAACAAGAGGCTATGATTGTGGGATGGAAACTTGGCTAGTTTAAACCACCTTAACCAGCCTACTGCAATAACTAGTACTACTGACAACTACAATCATCCTTTCCCCTCATGGTTAGCACTCATTTACCAATTACAAGCTCAGCATTTCAAGTAAAAAGGAAGCACTCACCACGAACCCTCCCATTGGACCTAGTATGAACATCATCGGGCAGAAAATCGTTAAGAACTTCTCGGAGAACAGCCTGTTAATTTATTTGCAAAAGAAAAAAAAGGAAAACTTAATATAGGATTAAACTTGATTAAAGCATGAAGAACTATTCCTGTTGCTAGAAAAATATGAGTTCATAATAGATATTTAGCCACTAAAGTATTGAAGCAGCTGAAATCAAGTTTCTTTAAAGACATTGATAATTGAATTTAAATATAATCTCTGCATGCATCTGCATTGATCAATGAGGCCCTAAGGAAAAAAAAGTTTCATTGCACAAGTAAAAGCTATAATTGAATCAATACCTCTTGAAAGAATCCTGCTAACACACATGCTTATTAGCAAGTAGTGTCCATCACTCAACAGTATAAAACCAAACGAAACTAACATTTTCATGACAGAGCAATAAGCACATTAAGCCATATATACATAATCCTTGTGCTAGGTAGGCGTACCCCAAGACGAAATGCAGTCCCTTTAAGCCGGCAATCATTAGCTAGCTTTTTAGTAGCATTTAGGGCCACATCCATACTAGCCCCGGAAGCTATCACCGCACATACTATGGCACCAGCTGATGAACCAGCCAATGGTGTGGTTTCCTGCATCGAAAGAACAAGGGAAAATCAGTTATCAAGAACATGTCCATTATGGTTCATGATGAAATATCACTGCATAGAGTCATTTGGCTAAACTCCACACTGCCAAAGCACACTCTTAAAGTGAAAGAAACATTCAATAGAACGGGTATCTTAAGCTTTCACTCTCCAGAGTTGGATGCCAGTCGCAAGCTACAAGAACACTAAAAAGAACTAGATTATCTCCTTGATCTCAGCTGAAAAGTGATTACTAGAAAGCTAATTTGGTGTCAAATGCGATATGGATGTGCATAAGTGTCAAGTAGGTCAGATACAGCTCAATATCTAAATGGACCGTGTTAACTCAGAAACTTAAGAAAAGAATCAATGTTACTAAAATGGCAGTTCAATCAGATTTTCTTAACTCGCTGACTTACGAAAAGAATCAAAAACCTAAAACAGACACCAAGCCCAACAGAATTCAGCTCTACAACACAAACACAAAATTAAACCTAAAGGAAGCCAAGATTCTTCAATCCAAATTTCTCTGAAAAATAACGACATTTCTAAATAACATTGCAATAAGAAAATATAAAAGAAAAAACTTTAACGAGCAAAATTAACAGAATTCACACCTAACCCATGAACAATCAAACAATAAAATTTTGTAAAATGGGGGTTAAATAAAAAGAAGAAACCTTTATGTAACCCTTTTCAATGAGAAACTGAGCAACACCAAGATGATAAGGAAACAAAAGGCCAGCAGCAGAAAAGCTAAACCCAGGACTTGTAACCACTCTTCTTTCTTTCTCAGCTTCAATGTCCTTAACTCTTTGTTCCCATATCACGTCGGGCTCTATTTCATCTTCTATCACTGCCCCAATCCTCTCCTTGTCGCTGATTCCAAGATCACTCTCATTGATTCTCTTTCTGGGTCTGTCAAGAACTGGGATTCTCGCCTCTGAATTTCCATCAAAGAGTTCCTTAGAATTACTTCTTATTAACCTTGATGCAATCCCAATGAAAAGCTCCCCTGTTGCCACGGCAAAAGACTTCTTTTCTGAAGAAGAAGAAGAAGAGAAAAAATTTTCATCTTTTTCCTGCGGAGGAGTTGTGAGGTTATTGTTGTTTTTAGAGGAGTTTGTGAAGAAAGCAAGAGACTGGGTCTGGGGGCGTAAAAGAAGGGTGGAATTACGAGTGAGATGAGGGTTGATAGTCGACGGAGAAGAAGAAGGGAAAGTGCAGGTGTGGGGAGAGAAAAGAGAAGAAATGGAAGGAGCCATTGAAGACGACGTGGAGAAACTGCAGGCTCTTTTTGGTTTCTTGTTGAAAATCATTTTTAAATCTTCCCCTTTTACTCTTGTCGGAGTTTTTGAGGTTCGATTTGATTATTAGTGACTAATATTTTTTTCCTAGTGACAAAAGATTATTAGCGACTAATACTCATTCACTGTACATCAACAAATTTATTAATAAGATTTTGTGTTTTGGAGTTTAGGGCCCTAGGCTTTTGTTGGATTCTGCTAAATGAGTAGTAAAAAAATAATAAATGGGACGGCTTTCTTTTTTTTTTTGGCCACAATGGGACGGCTTTCTTTCTCGGGTGTCGGAGGAGTCAGTTGAGACGGTTTTAGCCGAATGAAGAAGAGACTCGTGGTAGTTGGTAGTTTTGTATTTTTTTTTTGGTATTTTCATTTGGTTTTCCGGTCTTTGTTGGGCGTTTGGGAAGTGGCAAACTGGCAAGTGGTATACGACACATGCGAAAAGAATATCTTAAGACGGAATTAACCCTCTGCTCACAAATTTTACAGAGGAATGAAATTGACAATTTCAACTACACATGATTGATTGAAATGGTAAGCTATCTCCGTCCTAATAAAGATGAAAACATAAATTCAATTTCTAAGATCGCATTTGTTGAAAAGGCTTTAAACATTTACGCTCCCACGCCAAAAGAAATTAATATTCTCGTCGCGTCCAATATTCCATCTAAGTGGTTGGTGCATGTTACTCTATGGTTTAATGGGCAAAAAGGCCCCTGAACTTACACCGAACCGTCAAATAAGTCCCTGAACTATTATTTCAGCCAAATAAGCCCCTGAACTCTTAAAAAAAAGCCAAATAAGCCTTGTTGCCAAGGCTAAATGCTCAAATAAGGACTAAATGTTTTAAGATTTTCTCAAATAGGGATCAAAATACACAATTTCAACAAATTAGAAAACATACTTAATATTTTTTTACAAATTGGATACAATATAAGTTAATATTAATATGTGAGGGATATATAAATTGAAAATCACACGATAATTTTATATCATATTACGTTTAATGAATTTATTTTGATTAATAGGGTTTGATTTTTAATTAACATGATAATATCATTTTTTTATCAAATTTAACATATATGTATGAGAAGCATTGGTTTTCATTTAAGGATTCCCTAATTTGTAAAAATTTGCTAAGTATGTTTTCTAATTTGTTGGAATTGTGTATTTTGATCCTTATTTGAGAAAATCTTAAAACGTTTAGTCCTTATTTGAGCATTTAGCCTTGGCAACAGGGTTTATTTGGCCAAAATAATAGTTCAGGGGCTTATTTGACGGTTCAGTGTAAGTTCAAGGGCCTTTTTGCCCATTAAGCCGTTACTCTATGCTCGGAATTCAACTAACCCTATTCTCCAAATATTAAACAGAAGATAAAATGAAACAGTTATATCATGATAAAAATCATTTGAGTCTTAACTTATTTCTAATTTCTTAAATCATTAATAATTTGTAGTAGTTGATCATACAATTTTGGCATGAAGCCAGTGTTGCCAATGTCATATGCACATGAATGTATATTTTAGTGAAAGTGATGATTTACAATGGTATTGGAATTATTCACAACTTGTTCAAGTTTTCCTAGATACTCAGATGGTAGAACAACTTACATTATTGTTCAAAGAACATCTAAACTCCTCTGTGCCAATGCTACAGCCGAATGACTGAATTTAACTCTCAATTTTCAATTCAGTTCTTGGGATGGAAACCTAACCGAACTCGATGATTCAAACATACATTCGAATGTCTCAGCTGCTAATATCTTTCACAGCTAGAGAGGGACGCGGTAGGATGGATCAACCATTTTCAAAATGAACAAGTTCCCTTGGTTACCTCTTGATATTCTGCAGAAATGTATAACATAATCCAGCAGCTGTTAGTAACATTTTCAAGTAAACTTGACTCTACGTCCACAGAAATGAGACATACATTTCACAGATAGCTCATTTGTTGACTGAAGTTTTGCATTTTTAAGTTTCAAAATCCTTAGGCATTGCATTACATATAATTACATAAAGCATAATCGGCATTTTCAATGCACTTACCGTAACTCCTCATCCAAGTATGTAATTTCCAGCTGACCACGGCCACTTCCTGGTGATTTAATTGGTATCTGAAAAGCACCACAGAACATAACAAGATTCAGTTGCCAACTTGCCACAACAAAATTGTTAGTATGACATTTCAGCACTACTTATATAACCATTTTTCTTTACTGTTTTAATCTCTCCCCTTTCAAGCATCTTAATGGCAAGTGAATACCTCAACAACTATGAATCATTTATTCTACAACTACACCAATTGATAATGTGTTAACGTTTCTTCTCTTTCTTTCTTCTTATGATGGCAAGATTTCACAGTCCAGTGCCGTAGCTGAAGCCTGAAGCTAAAGACTTTAAATAATATCTATATTTACGTGATGATTAAGTTAAAAGTATGCTCAGAATTGACTGAAAAGAAGAAAAAGGTGAAACTGTGAAGGCAAATCATGGGCAAGTGAACAAAAGATCCAAATGCACGCCCTATCAGTCTTATGCTAATAACAACAATATGATATCCAAAGGCCAATAAACGAAAAGCGACTTTACAGTTTATTAAAACGACAGAAATGGATTCCTTAAGTTTCACAAACATCAGTTCAAACTTCCTTTCCTGGATCACTAATGAAGATTAAGCAGACAAGTTTAGAATGATGCATGAACATGAATTGGAAAAGATATAGGTTTTTCATATATCAGTGTTTTAGCCCCGGTCTGTTGTAGGTAAGCACACAAGTATAACAACGCCATAGCGTTCAAGACTAGCAACATACTGTAGATAATAACACATACCAGACCGGCAATTTTGAAATAGTCAAATTTAACAGCCACCCTTCTTGCATTTAAAGGAACCAAATTAGCAGTAGCCTGCAAAAGATTGAGCATCAAACAATAATTCAATTTACAAACAAGTTTAAAGTTCACAGATTTCAGGATCGGATGACTAGTGATTCTGCCATTCAACATACTATCACTATGTAAAATAAGTAAATAACAACAGATCATAAAAGAAAAAAAGATTTATTAGGCAATGTTGATCTATTTGTAAGAATGTCTTCAAAACATTTTTATTCCCCTTTTGGTTCTTACTTAGTTGGGATGTTAAGGTTATAACTTATAACTGACCAGCCATCACAATGACCAGTTGAATTGAATGAAATATAAAAATAAATCCTTCAAGCGAGCAAAATGATTCATAAGTTGGAGAAATAGGAATCACCTGATTGAAGAAAGGCCAGGTTTCCAGATTTTGAGCCCGAAGAGTGTCCACATTGATCGCCTGGTAGATTTTACCATTGGGTCTTAAGAACTTTGGCCTCTGTGTCACCACAAATATACAAGAAAAATAAACTAAGTATACGTATAAGACAGTTAAAAATATGAAAGAAACAGAACCAAACTGTCAAAGTTAAACAAGACAAACAATTGGTGCATTGTGGATAAACATAAAACCTTAGTCTGCAAAATCGACTGAGATGTTGTGTATAAAAGCTCCCATTTTCCATTGAGCAAGTTGGACTTTAGAGGCTCCTTTATCTCATTTACTGCCTCCAATTTGCGAGCTATCTGACATTAAAACAGAAATCGCAGACTCAAATCGATGCAATAATGGAAGATTAATAACAATTTTCATCATAAACAAAAAAAATATAGTATAAAATACCTGATCCACACGCTCTTGATCATCGGGGGAAGCCTCAGCGCCACGATCAAGAGGTGCTATGGCATCGAAAAGCTCATCTTTTAGGCTGTTGACGTCTTTGCCTTTGGTCAAGAAACCAGAAAAGAATGAAACTCTTGTCCTCCATTTGAGAGAAAAGGACACAGCATTTTCCACTGATGAAAAAAGGGTGTCGTTATTAATGTGGGGTTTTGAAGATTTAACAAATGGTTTTGAAGGGAAGATTGAGAGGGAATTAGGAGAAGAAGTGATGGGTTCATTCGAAGATTGCAGAGCTTTTAGCAGAGTAATGGCAGTGGAAGCCGCTGGGGAGGGAGAAATGAGAGCCATTCCTAGTCTTGGATTTTCTTCAAATCTATTTTTGGAAAGTGAATAAAGTTGGATAAGATGAAATTAGGTGGCTGATTCTCGTTTAATGGAAAGACTGAATAGGCACGTGTTTATGCAGTAAACAAAATTGTAAAAGCTTTATTAATCCGACTTGAGATTGAGATTGAACAAACATTTCCCATGGGATTTGCTCAAAAACTACTATATGATGATGAATTCAAATTTTTCAGAAAAAAATGTGTTTGAGAAAATCGGATCGAAGGTTGAACTGTTTTTCTACTAGTTCCCAGTTTTTCGGTTCAATCAGCCGATTCGTTTGAAATCTTTTAAAAAATATGAAACCGATTTTTCTACCGATTGGTTCAACCGACGATCCGAATTTTCAACACTGGAAAAAATGTTCTCTCAAAGAAAAATTTCAGAAAAATGGACTATGGGTTTTGACTTTTTAGGAGACTGCTTGATTGGATGACTTTGACTTTGTTGATTATTTAAAAAAAAGTACTAGAAAGAAAAACTTTTTTGGGCCAGAGAAATCTGGGGCGCGAAAACCAAAAGTTAGATAAAGCCCAAAAGAAAGAAACTGCCGTAGAAAAAGACCCAAACTTCAGTTTGAGCAATTTCTGAAGCTTCGATCGGTTAGAGACATCCATGGCCTTATCTCCAAACCTCCATACAATTTTTGCCACCTTGCAATCATCTTCAAACTCTGCATCTCCCAAGCTTCCCGCGACTTCCCAGTCTTCATTCACCAGCTTCCAATTCTCCAGCAAACCTTTGAAAAGCAACTTATCAAGAACATCAGCAGGTTCTGATATTGAAAAATGGAGGGTCAATGTTTCATTCTTCCCTGCATTCTTAAAGAGAGGCAAGGATGCTAAAGTCCTCAAGGAAGAGCTTCTTGAGGCCATTGAGCCGCTTGACCGAGGAGCTGATGCCACCCCTGAGGACCAGCAGAGGGTTGATCAGGTTACTAATTTTGTTCTTTAATTTTTAAGCCTTTAATAATTTCCAGTTTCCACTCCATAATTCTAATAGTACTTAATTAGCTATTTTCCATGGATAGTTAGCGCGCAAACTTGAAGCGGTTAATGCCATAAAGGAGCCTTTGAAATCTGATCTGCTCAATGGAAAATGGGAGCTTATTTACACCACTTCCCAATCTATTCTGCAAACTCAGGTGGGATATCTATAGTCTTGTTTTTCTCTAACTCAACTACTTCTAGTCATGTTTTATAACATTATATGCTTTCCATTGCTTAATTACAAGTTGAATTGTTCTAATACTAATGTTTTGAGTTTTGACAGAGACCCAAATTCCTAAGATCAATTGCAAACTATCAAGCAATCAATACAGACACCCTGAGAGCCCAAAATATGGAATCTTGGCCTTTCTTCAACCAGGTGAATTTCCATTTGTTTTAATTAGTTCCATCATTTGGTTTAATCAATTTAGGTTTTCAGCCTATTCAAGCCATGTGTTACAAGTTTTGGTGGTTATTATTACTATTTGTTGTCTCTCTTGGCTACTGATATATATAGCTTTACATGTACTTAGTGGTCCAGTTATTTGCTTGTGTACGTAATTTCTTTTTTGAGAAAATGTGTACGTAATTTCTAACTGTGGAGAACATCAAATTATTATTATCAGTATATATAGTAACTTCCTAATTTGATCTAATGAAAACTGTCAAATTGGCTTTTAACCTTTATAGGTTACAGCAGATCTAACACCCCTGAATTCAAGGAAGGTGGCTGTAAAGTTTGATTTTTTCAAAATTGGAGGTCTGGTAAGTTGAAATGTTGAATAAACTTATACTACACTATATCAAATTCTTCTTATTCTTCATATTATAGTATCATCATCTTTGATTCTGCTTCTGCAACTTTAAATTTTATACTTCTAGTTGAAGTAGTAATGAATTCCAACAGTATCCAATTCTGCTGTTCATGAGCATTTGGGGTGGAACCTTGAAAAGATGAATAAGACGAGTTTTAAAACCATAAATCGGTATCTTCCCTAGGGTATAATTAAGATGTTCATTTTTTCCGGACTTTAAACTTTGATTACTAGCAAGTCTATGAAGTTATCAGTTATGAAAAATACCACTGGCCATTAAAAATTAAAGGTGACAAAATATGGGGTATCTGCATATTCGTCTCAAGTCGCCTCCTTCATATATATATTTTGTTGATTTATGCAGATACCGATTAAGGCACCTGGAAGAGCTCGTGGTGAATTAGAGATTACATATTTGGATGAAGAGCTTAGGTGAGTTCACTTACTGACATTTCATTTGATATATAGTAACTGCTTTTCCTTCTTAAAAGAAACTTTTGAGTGGGTTTTTGAATTAACCACAAGTGTTGATCAAGATGATAACATACACATGATCTATAGTATTGACATCAGATTCAAAGATTCTTTTCATTCTTTTAAAATTAAAGAGCTATTATTGGCATTTCAACAGGGTTTCCAGAGGTGATAAAGGAAACTTGTTCATCTTGAAAATGGTGGATCCATCTTACCGCGTCCCAGTCTAAGTTGAAGGGCAGGCAGAAGGGCAGCACTTGCATTAATCAGCCTTTTAAGCTCATTACAAGCTTTAGCTCATACATTTTCTTATTTCGTTTATGGGTTTTTTTTAAATATTTGTGTTAAAAATTGTCCTTGGTGAAATCATTTCTCAAGGCAAGGCAGCGGGCAAGTTTTGTTGTCAAGGCATTTGCTTACTATGGGTCTTTTCTTGTATAAAAAGCTTGTAGTAACTTAAGAAAACTGTCATATATATATTTGCTAAATGATAAATAAAATAATGTTATAGGAAATTACTCAGTTGATTTTTATTTTTTCGCCCATGCATAAGTAACTCTTCACAATAGTAATTACACCGGAAAAGTGGGATTAAAATACTAATGACTTTTTGTCTTGTTTCTTTTTATAGTCAGAAAAGAAAACCATTTGAGTTCAATTTGGCATGAATTCACAGTAGTTCACTTCGTTATTAAAAAGCTAAAATGAGACAAGTTGGTCGGTGTAGGAATATTAAAGGAAAATAATAATGACGAATAATTTCCGGAAAAACAATAACGGCAAAAAAACAAGAAACAGGTGCTAATATAAGTGGTGGAGCTTGAAGTTGAAGGAGAAAATCAAAATTTTGGGCTTGGGGTTTGGCTCTGGTGTGTCAGCTACCAAATCCATTTTTAAGCAAAATCCTTATTACTCGTTGTTTCTACTTTTTTCTAGCACGTTGCTTTACTTTCCCCTGTCCTCGAATTGCCTATGCCCAAAACAGAAACCCACCCCTTCACGCCTCTCTCTCCTTCTTCTTGCCGCTGTAAGCCTGTAACTACCATTTAATTCCATTGATTTTCCCACGTGTTTCCATTAGGAGCTGTCTGAAAGCTTGAATTTTGAAGAAAAGAAATCAATCTTTTTTTTTTTGGGTGAAAAAAAGAATCAATCTTTGAAACCCGAAAATACCCAAAGAAGAAAAAGCTTACATCTTTAACGAAAAGACCCTTTAAAGTTTGACCTCTTTTGTAATTCCAGTTTCTGAGAGTTAGTACTATTTAACTTGACTAAGTCTACTCATATGGAATCCACTATTGAATCTTAAAAATCCTACCCAAAAGGAAGAAAACGAAAAATGGTCACAAAATTGCCAGTTACCCAATTCAAAGCATCGAACTTTGGGTTGTATTCGGTGGTTTTTGGCAATAAAGATGTTTGCAAGTTTGGATATTTTTCAAGGAACTCTACTTCACAGCACAAGTCAAGGTTAAGGCTCGTGGTTCATTCTCAGGCTCAGGGTGATAAATGGAAGCTCACTGATATTGATACCAGTATGTTTACTTTTACTATCCTATCCTTTCAATAGTTTTTCTTTTGCTTTGCAGATCAATCCTATCTATGGCTAGATAGATAACGTTGACTAGCTTTGATTGTAGCTTAATGGCTCATTAAAAGGCTAAAATTATTGTTGGGACTTACTTTTAAGTTTAAGTGTACTTATAGCAGCAATTTACAGTTAATGAATTGAATGAAGCTATTAATCTTAACAAGTTTATTGAGCAAAACCCAGAATTGCTTTAGATATTGCAAGTTGGCTTTTTATTCTTTTTGTTGACTCTTTGTTTACATTTGTGTGCCCTTTCTCCTGTTTCTGCCTTGTGACAGATGCTGTGCAAGAAAGAATAAATTCATGGTTGTCAAAGACCCAGCATTTTTTGACTGAGGTAACTTTGCCGCTAGTAAAAACCGGTCAGAGACACAATGGAAAGCCTGATCCTGGAAATGAGATTGACACTGAAGACATGGAGGACGTTTTTCTGGCAGAACAGACTATTCCTACTAGTACACCTAATGGAAATCTATCATTAGCTGCTATTGTATCTATTGAGCAGTTTAGCAGGTGACATTATCTTTTACATTTACATTTTTCAATAATTATGTCAATTATAGATTTTGTTGCATGAGTATGTCAAAATCATTCTAACTTTCTGCTTTGAATGAGAACTCAGCTAGGGATTAGGGAATTTAGTGGAGGCTATGCTGTATTTATCATCTGGTTTTGGTAAACTTAGTAGCTGCCCAGCAAAGTTATAAAAACCAAAAGAGCTTTTAGCCTATTGAACGTTTTAAATATAATGTGAAAATGTGTTCACAAACTTTTTTTTTCCTTAATTGATTATTAGTGATTAATCTATAATTGGACTTCACATATTACATCATGGTTTGACTATTGGAAGTTAAGTTTGCAGGATGAATGGATTGACTGGGCAAAAAATGCAGAAAATATTTAAAGCTCTTGTTCCTAAACCTGTGTATGACGATGCTCGCAATTTGGTGGAGTATTGCTGCTTTAGGTTCTTGTCAAGAGATGCCTCTGATCTCCATCCCTGCCTTAAGGTCTGTAGAACTATTATTATTATGTGAACTATATCTGATATTTTTTTTATATATATTTATTTTTAATTTCTATTTTCTTCATAAGATTATATGGACCAGCTCAATTATCTAATCAGGCATGAACTTATGGTTTTTTTTTTCCCTCTGAAATTTCTTACTTATTTCCTTGTGCTTCTTATTAATTCCATCTGTGTGATCACTTATCAGTGCAACTATCACTTCCAGTTTTACACCTGATATGAGAAAAATGGAAACAAGAAAATTTTGATGATTACTTGTTTTCAAAGTTTGTAAATAAATATAGCATTGGCATCTCCATAACTCCCACCACCAATTTCATAGGTTTTACCATCAACAGCACAAATTCCGCCTTAGTTCCATTATTTTCATGCTTAAGTCTCCTTGTCTCTGTTTCAATGAAGGTTTGTATATCTTGGGATGGGGTCCTAATTTTTCTTTGGAAAATTTTTTGGCATTTTACAGGAAGCTGCATTTCAAAAGCTAATTTTTATCACAATGCTTGCTTGGGAGAGTCCTTACCGTGATGCAAATGATTTTCACGCTCATGCATCGAGAAAAGCTTCTTTTCAGGTTCTTTCCTTTTATTTCCTTTCAAAGCGTGCATCTTTCATTCAACTTGCCGTTGCAAGAGTATGAGCTGTGAAATTAATTATTTTCTCGGTCATATTGAAGGGAAAGTTAGTGGGAGAAGAGGCTTTCTGTCGTATTGCTCCAGCAATTTCTGGTGTGGCTGATCGCCCCACAGTGCATAACCTTTTCGAAGCTCTTGCAGGTGATGAAAAGGGCATCTCATTAAGAGTGTGGCTAACTTATATTGATGAACTTCTCAAGTAAGCTTCTAATTTCATGCTAATATTAGTTTACGTTATTGTAATTGTCATAAGATGAATTGGCAGTAGATAAGAAACCTGTAATAGCTCAACCTGCCATGTTAAAATTGTTACTAAGAGCTAATTTCTTCACATATGGGAATGTCTTGAGTTGAGATGGCTTCTTTTATTAGTTAACCCCATATATCTTAAGTAAAATCTTTTTGAGTTCATTCTGGTAAGCATGATTCCTGCTGGTTTTAGTATAGAGTGCATGAAGGAAGGAGATCTTATCAGATCCGTGAATATCCTGAGCTCTCAGAAGAAAGGATCCTATGCATTGGTTCTAGCAGGAAACGACCTGTTATAAAATGGGAGAATAACATGGCATGGCCAGGAAAACTTACTCTAACAGATAAAGCATTGTATTTTGAGGTACTTATTGTCCATAACTTGTTTATCAATTTTGTTTTTGAAGCCTATGATACCTTTTATATAAGTTCATCATTTGACAATCATAGCTAATGGATAAATGGCATCGACATTTCCCCTTTTTAGGAAAAAAGATTTTTCTTCTTACAAAACATGGAGATCTTTAACACATACTAAGCATAATAGTGTCCAATTGCCAAGTTTCCATGTTTTAGTCATTAAGATGTGTATAAAAGTTTGAATTTCTAACAATTTCTGAGGAAATTTGGAATGTTTGTATGATCTGTTCGACTGGTCCTTACATTTAAATAAGGGTTGAACAGTTGAATCTTACTTTAGAAGTGCTCAAATTCTTGGGCATAAAGTTGCTTTTGGTATTGGTGACCATCATTTTGTTGCAGGCAGTTCGGTTTAAAGGGGAGAAAAGTGTAATAAGACTTGATCTCACAGGGCATGGATTGCAAGTGAAAAAAGTAAAAGTTGGACCTTTCAATTCAGGGCTTTTTGACTCTGGAGTAGCTGTTTCATCTGGCCATGGGTAAGCATCTCCAATCTTGTTTCTGTTCGTGAAGGGTTTCTTTTTTTCCTTTTATGTATTATAATGGAAGTTATGAGCAGAAAGTACTAAGCTGCTAATCCATACTAAATGATACATTTCTAACACTCTTTAATGAATTATTATATGTTGAACTTCAATTTAGATCACAAACATGGGTGCTGGAGTTTGTTGACTTGGGAGGCGAATTGAGACGAGATGTTTGGCATGCTTTTATCAGTGAAATTATTACTCTACATAAGTTTCTAAATGAGTATGGACCAGATGACGATTGTCCATCACTATTTCAAGTATATGGTTCTCACAAAGGGAAGGAAAAGGCTACCATAGGTGCACTTAATGGCATTGCTAGACTTCAGGCACTCCAGTTTATGCGAAAGTTGTGGGATGATCCAATCAAACTTGTTCAGTACTCTTATTTGCAAAATGCGCCCCATGGCGATGTCGTTTTCCAAACTCTAGCTGTAAATTATTGGGGTGGACCATTAGTTGGGAAATTCACAGATGCAGGGTATCAACAAACTCAAGCAATGACCCCTTCTGAAGAGGTATTTGAAATCAGTGATAATGTATTTGACATAGATGGAAGTGTTTACTTGCGGAAGTGGAAGAGATCTCCATCCTGGAGTTCTAGTGCTTCAATTAGCTTTTGGAAGCAATCTCCAATTAGACAGTCAATAGTGTTAAATAAAAATCTTGTTGTGGCTGATGCGACCCTAGTAGAGAGGGCAGCAGCAGTCTGCAAACACAAATACCGGGCAGTGGAGAAAACTCAAGCCACAATTGATGCTGCAACACTTCAAGGGATACCCAGTAATATTGATCTTTTCAAGGTTTGGCATCTCTTTGCTCTTATTCTTTTGAGTATATCTAGTAACTTTGGTCAAATTGTTTTTGTGTTTCTCCTGGTATATATGTCTTTTGTGTTTCTCCTGGTATGTATAGCTTTTTCTATTGAGTATATCTAGTAACTTTGGTCAAATTGTTTAACTGACATGATCATCTCTTTGTGCAGGAACTTCTTCTTCCTTTGACAATAACTGCTAAAAGTTTTGAAAAACTTAGACGCTGGGAGGAGCCACACCTGACTCTCTCTTTTCTTGGATTTGCATATACAATTATTTTCAGGTAGAGTTTTTGAATTAAATTATTTTATGCAAACAATACTTGGTTTTAGTTCTTACCAGTGATGCTAACTTTCTCAATGGCTAAAGTATATCATTTGGAGCAAGATGACAATTAATTTTATGTATTAAGAACGCATATATTTTATTGTTTACAATTATCAAATGTGCTGATAATTGAACATTTACTCCTAGAAATCTGCTGTCATATGTGTTTCCCATGGCATTGCTTGTATTAGCCACTGGCATGCTAATGCTTAAAGGGCTCAAGGAGCAAGGTCGTCTGGGTAGATCCTTTGGAAAAGTCACTATCCATGATCAGCCACCTTCTAATACTATTCAAAAGATTATAGCTGTAAAAGATGCTATGCGCGATGTGGAAAACTATCTCCAGAATCTGAATGTTACTCTCCTGAAATTTCGTACAATTCTCCTTGCAGGTCAGCCCCAGGTATGATGTCATGAGGGAAAGAAATATAATAAGAACATTTATGCTTTGGAAAACTTAAAAAAAATATTTTTTGGTGCTTATTTGAATTACATTATACTCATCCAAACATCTTAGCAGATAACAACTGAGGTTGCACTGGTGTTGTTAACATCTGCTACAATTCTTCTCATTGTCCCTTTCAAGTATGTTCTTGCCTTTCTTCTATTTGATCTCTTCACTCGAGAGCTGGAATTCAGGAGGGAAACGGTTAGGAGATTCTTAAGTTTTTTGAAGGAGCGTTGGGACACTGTGCCTGCAGCACCCGTAATGGTATTACCGTTTGAAGGAGAGGATTCCAGACCAGTGAATCAAAGCCAAGCAGTTAAAAAGGCAATCAGAAAGAAGACAGAGCAGCGACAGGAGTAGATGGTTTTTTGACATCCACATACAGTGTAGTTTTGTAGTGAAAAACTAGTTTTGATATGGTATAGAAGGTTGAATTTCTTCCTCAATTTTTGTATAGACATTGCTAATTTGATTTAAGATGATTATTTTGGTTGGTTGATGGGCCTGACCTTCTGTTCAGAAGCACATTATTTCTGAGATTAGGGAAATATATCATATTTATAGCATATTTCATACACATCAGTTTTCTTAGCTATTTCATTGAGATGTGTGGATTTTATTGGAGGCCCTAATTTACTGTTAAAGTTGGTTCTGAATTACTAATAAGGTATACAGTGGACTGCTCTGGGAAGTGGGAGGCACAGTTTTCTGTATATATTATTCACCCAGGTAATACTTAAACTTCCCTTGTCCTTTTTCCTTCTCTTCCTAGTCTATACCTGACAGACTGTGATTGTGTTTCTTTTGTTCTTAATTTGATCCGATGATAGTGGTTTCAATGTCCTCCTACAGGTCATGTACTGGAAGAATTCAGAAGAAGAGAAACAAGGGCAGCGCCCCTTTAGATATCAAAGTGATACTCTCTATAGAATTCCCTGAATTGTAAAAAGGAGATCAGTGGGAGCAGGGGACGGAGTCTGCCACATTTGCTTATGATCGTGATAGAGCAAATTGTTTGGTTCCTAGATTCAGCAATCAGCACCAACATAGCATATGGTAACGAAAATAAATCACATCAAACCAATTTCTTGAGCCAGCTTTGGTATATATGACTTTTCTATACCTATCGTTGATGTTGAAAATGTTGATGCTTCTTTTAACTAGTACTTGAAATTTTAATGCTTTTATGACAGATATAGTTGTTAGTTAAAGTTCTGGGTTATAATCAAATGTTGAGCTTTAATTAGAGAACTGATTGGTTACTCTGTGTAGGATATTTAGTGGTCCATGCATGCATCATGTTAGTTTGGAAACACATTGAGATGACATCTTATTTGAGAAGTAGAAAATAAACAAAACCATTAATAGGCATGATTATCACAGCCCGTACTCTCTATAAAGCCAAAAGAAAGTAGTTTTCGGTACCTGTTGATTTATTCCTTGCGAATGCTATGGCTATTGGCTATTCTTTGGTATTAAAATTCTTTAAACTTTTGTCTACCACTCTCTTACAGAAATTCGACCACTGTGTATGGGCAAATTTAATTCTTGTTCTTGCCCATTTAAGTACTTGATTGATTGAGTTGGTATTCACAGGTTCTGGACATTTCTGCTTTAACTAGATGGGAGAGACAGGGAAATCTTTCATATCCATTAATCCTCTCACCTTATACCCTTATAGTACTTTAAAAACTATGCACCATAAAAATGTAGTTATTGAGTTGAGGATACATAATTGCTAGCATTATCTTTTTTGGGTTTGGAAAAGTTTAGGTGAGGGGAGGCTGCCCTAGTGTAGGGTCAGGGCATGCCACAATCCAGACAGACAAAAGAAAAGAGAGGAGAAACAAAAGCATATCATCCCTTTAATAGAATTCAAAATGAATATAAACAGGCTGCTGTGCAGAGTTTTAACTAAAACAAAAACTGCAAAATGGAAACCAGTAGTAAAGCCAGCATCAAACTCCAGCTTTGAGACAATGCTTTGAAACCCTCTGATGCATTATTGCAGACAAACTTGTCACCTTGATAGGAGCAAATTGTATTATTCCTGAGTACAAAACCAGCATAATTCATATTATTAACTGTATATTTTACGAAAGATTCATGCATTAATTATTTTCACCAAAATATGTTAACTTTTTTTAAGGTTAGGTTAGGTAGCTTTACCTTGATGCACAGAAAGCGACCAAGTAGTTGGAAGCAGAGCAAGTTATGATACTAACGCGATCATCATAAGCATAGCTAGATGCTGCAGGGCAAACTTGTTTGAAACTCTTTGAATAATTTGTCGGCAAACATATTACAGGATCTTGGTATGTCCCACGACAACAATACTCATCGCTGTTAAAAGCATCGCAAGCACTTCTGCAACCAACTACTTTCCCACTGCTGTTATTCTTCACAACAAGATCTGGTGAGCAACTTTGTCTTAAGTCTCCATCACAACCAGCAACACTGCAATTCCCTTTACCACCACCAGGCTTAATGACAATCGGCAAATTGAACCCGTCGACAAGGCTAACGTCGTAGTAATCGAGATTTTCGCTGAGGGTGAACTCGGCTATGGAAACAGGCAGGCTGCCAGGGCTTGTACAATTTATGGAAGTGCCACAGTTGCCTGTTTGGCATGTGCCACTGCCATTTTTAGCGTCGAAATCACAACCTGTTCGACCCCATATTCGACCACTCCAGCCATCTGGGACACTGTAGAAATGAGATTGGCCTATGTCTAATTTAAAGCCTTCTCCATGGAATTTGCCTGATTTCTCATTGATTATTGCAGGCCATATTGGTTCCTTGCACTGATTCACTAGGGTAAAATTTTTAGCATTTGCACCTGCAGATATGCCAAATGGAAATATATCAATGTGAAAGTTAATAAGGCAGAAATGAAGTAGTTAGGTAATGATTAATTAGCCACTAATTACCTAATTAGTCTTTCAAAATTGATTAGTGAAGAAAAAACATATATACCTGATGCAAGAAGAACAAGGATGCAGAAAAGTAAGCTAAAATTGCAGGTCATATTCCTACACAAATTTGCCATGGAAGATTAATCGATTTGGATTGTTTATAAATGAGCATGGCTATAGGCAGAAAAAGTGAGTTAGGAAGAATACGTGTGGGAGTTAGTGAATCTACAAGCAGTAGATGCAGCAAAGAACAGGGGACTTCCTTGCTTAATTCCTTAACCTATTTGATACCTTGCTTCCATCACATTATTTTGTACTAAAATTAATTAATTTTCTTATGGCACTTTTTGTCTTCAATCAATCTGGTACATAGATATATATAATATTCTTTTTTTTGGCCAGAAGATATATATAATATTCTAAAAAATATAGTATATATGAAGCTTTTTAATGAAGGAATTCCATACTCCATAGCCAGCTCCAACCTGGATTATCCTTAACATTGTTGGTATGAGATTGCAGCATCTTCTATAATATATTGCATATATATTGTTTAAGGCAAAACTATTTGACAGAAAGCTTGCAACTTAAGTGGAATTATTAATTTAAATGCAACGTCGTAAATTCTTCTTACAAAAAGAAAACGCCATTTCTTCTTTAAACAAAATACAATTAGGTTGCGTTACCAAATTTCTTCTTTAAACAAAATACAATTAGGTTGCGATTAGTTCGTGAAAAGTAGTGGGAAACGTGATAAGTTAGATAGGGAAAATAACTTTCTCATGATTGGTTGGAGGAATCTAATTTTATATGGAAATGTCATTCCCATCACTTTACCACTCCACTCAAGTGGGAAAATAGTGGGAATAACATTCCTATTTAAAAGGGTGGGAAAGTTAACTTTCCCAGGAAAGTGTTATTCTTTTTCTCTCGTCTTTTTTTTTTTATATTCTTAAAACTTAATAACTTTCCCACGTTAATCAAACATGGTAATCTTATTCCCACAAAAATAAAAAAATATACTTTCCCACTAAAATAACATTCCTAGAAAAGTAACATGAATGACATTATCACGTGATACCTAAAATACCACGAACCAAACTTAACCTTACTGATTTTGCCGGTGGAGTGATTATATGTTGTCTAAAGAAATGTCAAAGCATGCATACTGCACTATAAATAGGATGTTTTCCATGTGGTGCCTAGCTACTTGTAAGTAGAAAGCAAGCCTATATCATAGTTTGCACAATCAACAATGGAAAATGATGTTTCCCCACCCAAAATTAATACCACCCACTGCATTCACCTCACTTTCGAGTCATGCAAATGACCATTTTACCCCTATCCTGAATAGGGAGAGAGGTGGATGTTGGGAGTGATTTTTAACTTTTTTTAAGAGTGGAGATATACCAATGTCCATCAACAATTCAATCTTCTAAATAGCGAATCCAAATCATTCGCCCCCATTTTTATGTGTCCCCTCTGTATCTGTTCAAAAGTTTTCTAGGACACTCCAAATCAGATTGTAAAAGGATAAGTTTCATAGACACAAGGTACAAAATTATTGAAGAGACAAACTTTAAAAGGGACACCAAAATGGCGGCAAGAGGATTTGTGTAAATGACGGAAATTAATGTTTAATAAGTTTTGGCTCCCCAATTATAGTAGGGGGCAATACCAAACCCAATTTAAGGAGCCTCAAAAGTTAGGGGAGGAAGCAAGTTGTACTAGATAAAAATATCTGAAACAAACAAGAACATGAAATTGAAAGTGGAAGGTCAAAACATTACTGCTTTGCTGGTTGGCCTGCTAAAGCTAAAACAGGGTAAATTAGCAAAATTAACAATTTAATCAAAACAGTAGATATTACTATACCAAACCATTATTGACATGCAGCTAGCAAACTCGTAGCTGCACAATGCAAAAATGGTAGCAATAAACGGTTAGAATAGAAGAGAATGCGTAGCTATTTATTTGTTAGTAACAGCGGCCACGCTGCTAATTAAGATCATTAGAGCTATAAACTTTTTTCAAGTTTTATCTAAATATATAAATTAATAACCTTTTACATCTTACTTATCCAAAACTTATGTTTATCTTACTATCTTATCTTATCTTATCTTACTATTACTACTATATAAAATCACGAACTAAAAAACTCTAATTGGGAAATTTCATAAATACCCTTAATATTACAGTATAACAAATTTTTTTAATGAATATTCCTTTTAATCATTTAACTTTTTTATTTTTCCAGATGATTCAATTTTTTTTATTGATTAGAGAAAGATATTGTAAATTTAATATTTAAATTTTTTAAATTATAGAAAGATATTAATAATCCACTATAATTTTAATTAATAATTTACTTCTACTAATTATTTTTTGAATATAATATATTTAATTATAATATTATAATTTATAGTCATGAAACATTTTATTTTAATTATGTAAAGATATTGTAAATACAAACTCCCCATAATCATTTGAAATACTTTTTATTTATAATTTATATTTATTTAATCTAAATAAATTATGGACATTAAGGAAAACAATTAGTTTAATACTTTACATGTTTAAAAAATTGGTCTTATGCAGAGGTTGTCAAGATTTAAGTTTCCTATGCCAAAGAAAAAAATTGCTAGTTTATATATTTTTTTTCTAAGTATTGTGGCAAAAAATTGAGAAAAAAAAAATTCGGTTCAGTTTTTAGTCCCGATTCAGTTTTGCAAGATTTTTGACGTAAAGACTCCTTGAAATATCTATAATCATCGAACCAAATCTAGCCACATTCGATTTAAGGATTTGTTTTTAAGAGTATCTGAATCTTATTTCGATTTAATTAGAAATTAATTCGAAAAAAATGGAAAACCGATATTAGAAGCGTTAAAAACCCTTCAATCTTTTTGCCGTTGAATTATATTCTTTTATGAGTAATGTGGCAAAAAATTGAGAAAAATTTTTTTGGTCAGTTTTTGCAAAATTTGAGTCGAAATCGCGTAACATCACGGTTTTTGGCTAAAACGCGTTCCAGAGCCCCGTCTCAACTTTACATGATTTTTGGAGCAAAAACTCCTTAAAATATCTATATTCATCGAACCAAATCTCAGCCACATTGGATATAAGGATTTGTTTTTACAAGCATCTGAATCTTGTTTCGATTTAATTATAAATAAATTCAGCTAAAAAAATGGGAAAACGATATTAACAGCGTGAAGAACCTTTCAATTTTCTTGGCGTCGAATTATTTATTTTTTCTAAGTATTGCGGGAAAAGATAGAGAAAAAAATTTTCGGGTAAGTTTTTGCAAAATTTGAGCTGAAATCGTGCAACATTACGATTTTTAGATAAAACACGTTCCAGAGCCCGTCTCAATTTTACATGGTTTTTGGCGCAAAGACACCTTGAAGTATCTATATTCATCGAAACAAATCTCAGCCACATTGGATATAAGGATTTGTTTATACGAGCATCTGAATATTGTTTCGATTTAATTAGAAATTAAATTAGAAAAAATTGGAAAAACGATATTAGAAGCGTGAAAAATACGTCAATTTTTATGGCGTTGAATTATATATTTTTTCTGAATGTTGTGACAAAACATACAGAAAAAAAATTTCGGGTCAGATTTTAGCCGAAAATCGTGTACGTTACATCACGGTTTTGGGCCTAAAAACGCGGTTCGGGGCTCCGGCTCAGTTTTGCATGTATTTCGGCAGAAAGTCATATTAAAATATCTATATTAATATAACCAAATCTCAGCCACACTGGATATAAGGATTTGTTTTTACGAGCATATGAATCTTATTTCGACTTAATTAGAAATTCATTCGGAAAAAAATGGAAAAACTATATTAGAAGCGTGAAAAACACATCTACATTTTTGGCATTAAATTATATATTTTTGAGATCATTGTAGGAAAAAATTCAAAAAAAAAAATTTCGGGTCAGTTTTTAGCCGAAAATCGTGTACTAACCATCACGGTTTTGGGCTAAAAACGCGGTTCGGGGCTCCGACTCAGTTTTGCATGATTTTCGGCTGAAAGCCTCATTCAAATATCTATATTAATATAACCAAATCTCAGCCACACTGGATATAAGGATTTGTTTTTACGAGCATCTGAATCTTATTTCGACTTAATTAGAAATTAATTCGGAAAAAATGGAAAAACTATATTAAAATCGTGAAAAACATGTCAATTTTTTTGGCATTGAATTATATATTTTTTTAGAGCATTGTGGCACAAAATTCAAAAAATAATTTCGGGTCAGATTTTAGACGAAAATCGTGTACTAACCATCACGGTTTTTGGCTAAAAACGCGGTTCGGTGCTCCGACTCAGTTTTTAATTGATTTTCGGCAGAAAGCCTCATTGAAATATCTATATTAATATAACCAAATCTCAGCCACGCTGGATATAAAGATTTGTTTTTACGAGCATCTGAATCTTATTTCGATTTAACTACAAATTAATTCGGAAAAAAATGGAAAAAGTATATTCAAAGCGTGAAAAACACATCAATTTTTTGGCATTGAATTATATAAAATTTTTAGAGCATTGTGGCAAAAAATGTTTTAAAAAAATTGGGTCAGTTTTTAGCCGAAAATCGTGTACTAACATCACGGTTTTTGGCTAAAAACGTGATTCGGGGATCCGGCTCAGTTTTGCATGATTTTCGGCAGAAAGTCTCATTGAAATATCTATATTAATATAACCAAATCTCATCCACACTAGATATAAGGATTTGTTTTTACTAGCATCTGAATCTTATTTCGATTTAATTAGAAATTAATTCAGAAAAAAATGGAAAAACTATATTAGAAGCATGAAAAACATGTCAATTTTTTTGGCATTGAATTATATATTTTTTTTAGAGCATTGTGGCACAAAATTCAAAACAAAATTTCGGGTCAGATTTTAGACGAAAATCGTGTACTAACCATCACGGTTTTGGGCTAAAAACGCGGTTCGGTGCTCCGACTCAGTTTTGCATGATTTTCGGCTGAAAGCCTCATTCAAATATCTATATTAATATAACCAAATCTCAGCCACACTGGATATAAGGATTTGTTTTTACGAGCATCTGAATCTTATTTCGATTTAATTAGAAATTAATTCGGGAAAAATGGAAAAAGTATATTAAAAGCGTGAAAAACACGTCAATTTTTTTGCATTGAATTATATATCTTTTTAGAGCATTGTGGCAAAAAATTTTCAAAAAAAAATTTCGGGTCAGTTTTTAGCTGAAAATCATGTACTAAGCATCACGGTTTTGGGCTAAAAACGCGGTTCGGGGCTCCGTATCAGTTTTGCATGATTTTCAGAAGAAAGCCTCATTGAAATATCTATATTAATATAACCAAATCTCAGCCACACTGGATATAAGGATTTGTTTTTACAAGCATCTGAATCTTATATCGATTTAATTAGAAATTAATTCGGAAAAAAATGTAAAAAGTATATTTAAAGCGTGAAAAACACGTCAATTTTTTGGCATTGAATTATATATATATTTTTAGAATATTTTGGAAAAAATTAAAAAAAAATTCGGGTCAGATTTTAGCCGAAAATCGTGTACGTTACATCACGGTTTTGGGCCAAAAAACGCGGTTCGGGGATCCGGCTCAGTTTTTGCATGATTTTCGGCAGAAAGTCTCATGAAAATATCTATATTAATATAACCAAATCTCAGCCACACTGGATATAAGGATTTGTTTTACGAGAATCCG